>PVHP010035563.1:0-18431 GCA_004024765.1 Zapus hudsonius
CAGGATCCCTTGCCACAAGGACTAATACAGACAGCCCACGGAGGAGGATATACAACTGATCAGGGATGGGGAGGGGGGGAATAGGGGAATTCGGGATAACAACTCATGGTTTGCCCACTAAATAATGTAACTCATTATGGACAATAAATATATATTTTAAAAAAGAAAAGGTGTGCAGATTCAAAAAAAAAGATTAAAAAGTGAAATCTTGATAATAATGTCCTCTCCAACAGCACTAGAACAGAGAGAAATAACCTTACTGAAGAGTGAAGGCTCAGATGTGGAGTAAAGCTGGAGGGTCAGGAAGAGAAGATGCCCAAGTTTCTTAGTGAGCTCAAGTTAGAATTTGAGCTCTGGAAGTTATCCCTCACCTGGGCCAGGTGTCCAAGCGAATCATCCTGGAATTGGAGAGGGGACCTGCCCACACCTGGGCAGGCTGCAATATTGAGAGGGATTTAACTGGGTGAGCTGAGGCAGGTGAGGGCAGGGTAAGTCAAAATGATGGGTGTGGCAAGAGAGTGAGGTATGATGCTAAGAGGGCTGTCCCTGTCTAACTGTCTACAAAAAGCTGTCAAATTAAACTAGCTCCTCACAGGATTGAGCAGTTCTTCTCTGTGCCCTCGTTAAACCTTTCACATATCACTAGACTATGACAGAGGGAGGCTCATTCCAACCATTTCTGTACAAGTTTATTTGACTGAATTAGGATCAGGTTTCTTTAGTATGTTTATCTTCCCATGCAGCACAGTGTCTGGAATGCATTTAGGATTCAATTACTTGGAACACGTTGTGGAGACTAATTTTCAATTTTTGTTTTTGAGGCTCGGTTTCACTCTAACCCAGGCTCATGTGGAATTCACTCTGTAGTCCCAGGCTTGCCTTGAACTCATGAACTCATGGTATCCTCCTACCTCAAACTCCGTAGTGCTGGAATTAAAGGCATTCACAAACATGCCCTGTTAGTTTAATTTTCTTTTGAAATTATTTCCTGGGTGATTATAATCTGCAGCTATAGAATTAGGAATTCTGAAATAAGAGTTTGAGTTATTAAATGAAAAGGCTTTGAACCAATAATAGAATGCTTATGAAGTAAGTTGCAAAAACACCGACAAGCTTGTGGTGGTTCCACAGATTCAAAGCAAGTCAATGAAGAGAGTAAAACCACCGAAGATACAATAAATACTGAGAATATACACTACGATTTTGGTGTGAATACAAAGCGAAGCCTCATTCTGTTGTACTGTGTCTCATAAACATATAAAAAAAGGCCACTTGGAATTTTCAGGTGATCTGTGAAAAGAATTATAAAAATATTTCAAGAGAGTTCATTAGTTTATAAAGTGATTCTTTGCAGTTGACTGTAGTAAGCACACTTAGACTGCCTTTATGCTTAAATGTCTCATTGCCAGTCAGGCTTCAGTCCTGGTGAAGGATGCTAATGCCATTCACCCCCACAGCTTCACCACCAGCTATATGCCGAAGACTTCAAATTCTACACTCTGCCAGATAGAAATGAGTCATTTTTTCTTATTATATTATTCTGTCTAGGTAACCCACCAGAAAGATCAAACAATATGTTCCAAACTGAGTTCATCTGTGCCCTACATTGGTTTTCCCAAGCTGCTTGTCACTATCTAATCATTCATGAAAGAAAACCAAAGTTTAACCTAGTCAGGCACAGCTCCTCTGTCCTTGTATCCAATTGACTTTTCATAAAAATTACCACCTTAATTTCTTTCAGATTTCATTCTTTACTCCAGAACCACTTCCCAAGAGCAAGTTCTCATTATCTTTTTCTTATAGTATAATAGTTTTCAATCTCCTGCCTCTAATCTTGCTGCCATAATAAAATTCATCCTCTGTTTTGCTAACATTGTGATCAATTTCAAAAATGCCATTATAATCAGTGTGCTGGTGTATGCATAAAAAATCATAGCATTTGGGATATTGAGGCAGGGGGAATATGAGTTCCAAGCCATCCTGAGATGCACAACAAGGTCTTTGCCTAAGTAAGTAAGTAAATAAATAAATAAATTAGTAAACAAACAAAATCTCAAAGAAGGTCATATTGACAATATCTTTGTCCTTTTATGAAATTTCCCTAACTTTTGTCTAAAGAAATTTTTGCTTACAAACAAGAAATATAGAATCTGGTTAACTTAAGTCCCCCCCCAAGTCAATCGAAAATAAAAAGAATATATTAGGAGAATATAGGTATTCACAGAATTAAAGAACTATTAAATTACCTAATGATATTGGTCTGTGTAATGCACGGTCAAACTTGGGAGTACTGATATCTGAATCAACTCTGCTTTCTATATAAAATTTTCAGGGAAGAGTGACTAACTGAGCTTGTAATGAGAGGAGGCAGTGAAGGTGCAGGCCTGTTACAAATGGTTGCACAGAGTATAGGAATAGAAAACAGCAGGTCCTCAAGGGGGTATAACAGGAAAAAAAAGAGAGAACACAAATAACTGATTTTCCAGTTATAAAGTCCCTAGTTCTTAATATGTTTTTGCCATTCAACATACAAAATTATGTGGGCACAACCGGCTTTGCAATTAAGCTATGTGTTATGTTCTCTTCCTCAGTTTACAAGTCATGTTTACCAAATATGCTGCCTACCTCTTAAGACTCAAATATAACATCACTTTCTTAGCATTATTTTCTTTCATTCCACCTGGAATGATTGGACATACCCTCCTCCGTGTTATTGTAAAAACTTTTTCAGATCCCAGCAAAGGCTGAGGGAATCACTATATCATTACTTTATGTTTGTTTACCAGGCTATATTGTGTTAAACTTTATGGGTTAGAATCAAGTTTTGTTAATTTGTCTTGCCCAAAAATGTGTCAGAGTGTGTGGAATATATTCAAAGTTCAAATTTTGTTGTTGTTGTTGTTGTAGTTAGATTTTTGTTGCTGCAATAGAGAAGAACCCAACCAAAGCATCTTGTGGAGAAATGGGTTTATTTGGCTTACAGACTCGAGGGGAGACTCCACCATAGCAGGGAAAAGGAGGGCATGAGCAGAGGGGTGGACATCACATCCAGCACAGCACTGCAAACAACAGCAGGAAGGTGTGCCAAACACTGCAATGGTAAACTGAGTATAAGCCCCATAAGATTGTCCCTGACAGCACACCTCCAATAAAGTTCTAATTCCAAAACTGCCATCACCTGGAGATTGACTATTGAGAACACATTTTTTTTGTGGGGGACACCTGAATCAGTCTGCTCCTGGCCCTCCACAAATTAATAATCATACATGATGTAATATACAATGCATTCAGCTCAACTACTTATGTCCCCACATTTTTTCTTTCAACCGAGCCATAATATGAGAACCAATAATGGCACACTACAAATGATAGCACTAGGCATGGCAAAAACAGATTAAACCAATACAAGATTTAAAACAAGCAGGGCAGCATCAATCTCTAACTCCAAGTTCAATAATTCTAGCCAGTAACAAGTCTCTTTGAGACCCAATTCCACCCCTCTAGCTTGGCTACTCAGAGTCCTGGAAACTTCATCTGGTGCTGGCAACTCTCCTTGGCAGCCATCCGATATTTCTGGCATTTCACTGGATCTCTACTGTAACCCATGGTTCATCCTCATGGCTCCATCAGTCCTCTATGAAGGTAATCCAACACACCTGCTTCACACTATGATGGCCATTATTTTTAAAGCAAAACTGTGTTGCAAATCCAATGATCCTCTCTTCCTGCATTTGTTATACTCCATAGTACCAGGTGGGCAACTATCTTGTTAATCCAGGGAAGAATAAAGCTGACTTTGATACACTAGAAAACTTCAGCATTCAGGCCCCATACTTGAAAAGAGTTTGCATTCTTCCTGCTGTCCCAGTGCAGATCACAAGGCCCAATCCCAATGGCTGTAATCTCTCAAACAATTACAGGTGAATGGGCAGCAGTTTTGGCCCCAAGATTTCATTTCTTTCTGTGCCATCTCCATCTGCTCACAGCAGTCCATTTCTATGAAAAGCAGTCCTGAAGAGGTTCTCAGAACACAGGCAGGCAGAATGCAGCAAGCCTTTCATGTAAATTGCTTCTGACACAGTCCCACAAAGTTTTTTTCTCACCCTCATAAGCCAAACCTTACAGTCCATAGTTCTTACTACCTTCAGGTCTTTCAACTCTGACCAGAATAGTTCATCAAGCTGTACACACTGTCAGGCATCTCTTAAGCTGAGGTTTCAATTCTTCCACATTCCTCTAGCAAGTCAGTTCCAAAGGCCAAAGCCACAGAATCAGGTTTCTACCAGCAATAAATGACCCCACTCTCTGGTACCAAATCTTTTGAAGTCAACTTCTCTAACTGCTGTGACAAAGAACCCAATAAAAAAATGCTGATGGGAGGAATGTGTTTATTTTGGCTTATGGACTTGAGGGGAGCTCCATCATGGCAGGGAAAACAATGGCATGAGCAGAGGGTAGACATCACCTCCACCACAACACTGCAAACAGCGGCAGGAAGGTGTGCCAAACACTGCAAGGGTAAGCTGACTATAAGCCCCATAAATCCACCCCCAACAACACAGCTCCAATAAAGTTCTAATTCAAAAACTTCCATCATCTGGGGATAGAGTATTCATAACACATTTGTTTTTGGGGGGCACTTGGATCAAACCATCCCAGCAAAGGCTTAGAGGCTCACTATATAATTAATTTATAAGTTTGCTTCCCAGGATACCTTGTGCTAGTCTTTATGAGTTAGAATCAAGCTTCATTAATTTGTGTAGCCCCAAAATGTGTCAAATTGTGTGGAATATATTCAAAGTTCAAATATTTATGTAGTGCTGGAAATTTAATGTGTGTTCATGTGTGTTAGAAAATAATAAGTGAATAATATTGACATTTATCAAGATATACTGCAAGAAGAAAACAGTGAGGGATAGCAGGTTTATTTCTTATTTTCAAGTGCCTCTTGTGAAATAAAGGACTAATTAAACATTTTATTAGATCAGGAAGTATTGTTTTTGCATCCTTCATAATTTTCAGATTGTATATGTTAAAAGTAGAACTTTGATCTTAAAATTTTGATCTTACCCATATGTCCAATATTTCTGTTCTGATAGCTTCATTATTATTATTATTACTATTATTATTACTATTATTATTATTATCTTAGTTTCTTTCTGTTTGTCATTAGAGACTTTGAGTGGCACCTTCCCAGCCCACACTGAGGCAAAGAGTTTGCAACACAATCTCTATGGGAAACTTTTCAACCAAAGGAGAACCTTGGAAGGAGGATAGATGTGCCTTTTGTCAGGGTTTCTGGTGCTTCTTTCCAGGCTCAGCAGGACACCTCGTCTGAGCACATTAGAAGTTTTTGTGGCATAGATAATCTAGACCCACACCATCTCTAGTCTGTATTAATCTACAACTATGCAAACCATCATAACACACAACTCTGTGTGAGGGAAAATGGAAAGATGAAAAAAAAGAGGAAAGTGAAGCCCACAATACCTGTTTAGTTATGAGACATGAGAAGGATTTGAACAAAGTTCTCTGAAAGCTTGGAATTTAGCCAGTATCCAGAATTGTTGAAGATCCTCTTTTGCATTTTATGACTAATCTAAGGTTTTAATTTTTTTCAATTTTCTCAGCCATGTATATTTAGAGACTGGGACTGCAGTAATGGGCATACGTCCTCAGACAATTGCAGTTTTATCACAAAGCACAACCAGCTAGAGAAACCTCATCACCTTTCCCTAAATTTGCATCTGCCTCACTTTCCATCAGACTGTCTTCCTCAACAATCAAACGTTCTTTCCTGTCATGGACCAAGGCCAGCTTCAGACAAGTAGAGGAAGTAGACGAGTATTCAGACAGAAAGGCAGACAGACTATGGATCCTTTCTTAGCTTGGGGTCAGACATTCTATGAGACCTTACTTAGAAACTTGATTCTTAGTCCTTAATCTCTAAAACTTAAAGAGGAAAAAGAATTAAAACCTCTGCCATCATCACTTTATAACATTTGCCAGTATCATATTATAGCATTGGCTATCATCCCATTATAACCTCCACCATCATCCCATTATAACCTCTGACATCATCGCATTAACCTCTGCTATCATCATGCTATAACCTCCACCGTTATCAAATTACAATCTCCACCATTGTCATGTTATAACTTCTGCCATTGTCACATTATAATCTCTGCCATCATATTATAAACTCTGCCATCATGACATTATAACTTCTGCCTTCATAATAGTATAAACTCTGCCATCATCATACTGTAACCTACACTATCATATTATAATCTCTGCTATCATCATACTATAAACTCTGCCATCACACAAATAGTCTCCAAAGTCTTATAAGATCACACACTAATACACACATGTATCATGTATGTATATGCAAAGATGCATATTGTCATTTTCAAGTGTAAACTCCTCCAGGTTCCCTTAGAAGCTTAAATAAAATACAAATGCATCCTATAGTCAGATTTTTTATTATTCTTAATGAAGTTCTTTATTTTAAAACATTGAAGTAAGTCAGTAGAGCAAAAATAAGGAAGGTTCACATAATTAACTGATGGGCCAATGTGTGAGAAGAACATGACACTTACAAAAGTTCTTCTCTCAACTTCCATGCTATTGACATCAGTCCTCACCAACTCATAAACCATCCTAGATTTCTTGTCAAGGGATGAATCCTAGCTTAAAGTAACAAGTCTCAGAATAATAATAAATGGCAGAATTTTAGCCATTCCAATCAGTTATTTTCAGCAAATCCTCTTTCCTAATCTGTATGTCTGGAGTTCCCATGATATGTGGCCTTACATTGTAAAGAGACAATATCAAGTCCCAGTGAAAATAGGAAAAGTGGTTGTAATAGAACAGAATGTTGTTCTTTCCATGTTTACATTTTAAATATTTAATGCCTGGAAACTGACAATAACAAGTGTGACTAATCTACTGTCCCATCCATTTTCACAGCATCTAGCTGAGATCTTGTGTTAAGAAGGTCATTCGGTTAAATATGTTCTCAGAATGAAATTAGGAGGTTGCCCATAGAGAGTCAGATGTAGGATGTAGGAGGCAGATTTCCATTAGGTCTCAACTTTAATTGAAAGAAAGCAAAAAAATAAATCCATAATTCAACATGCAGAGAGACTGAACAATGGCTCACTGCAAGAGAGAGTTATAATCATGGAGCATTCTGAATTTGAACTGTTTGAGTTGGGAGAGACTTTTAAGCAAAAAGTGAAAATAATGTCTCACAGCTCACAGTTATATAGCTTGTGAAGCTATGTAACTTAGGGGCACTTGTGATCAACCTGAGTACTGTGGAAGTAGAGAAACTATGGACTCTAACTACTCATTCCTCCTTGAGAGAAAGGTTCATAGCCCCATACAATATGTGAAGAATCAGTTCCAGATTGACCGGTTCACAAAAACTCTTCAGGGACACATGATTATCACTATCTTATTTCACCACAAATATCTGGAATTAGAAAGCAATATTATAAGAGGTCTATCTATACATTACTGGAGGGAATTGGGTTTGAGAAACACTGTATTTGATTATCAGTTAACAAAGCCAGAGAGAACTGTGGTCACACAGAGTTAAGAAGGAAGTTCTTTCATGTGTGACCTCAATCTTGGTATAGAGCATGGTTATAATGAGGTAGGAGAACGATGGCTGATTTGAGTGACTTAGACCAGCATGTAAATGGGTGTATACAACAGTTGAGATGAGATAAAAGAAAAGCAAAGTTTTCCCAAGCAGATGGAAGACAAATAATGGAACATTTGTGACCAGATATATTCTTAAAGCAGAAAATCAGAGACTGAGAAGAGATAAAGGAGACTTATAATGTGCTATTCAAGGCTCTCTTTAAAAAAAAAAAGGAGGAAGAAGAAAGATTGTGTCAAGTCCAAGGAGAATCCTGAGGCACTCCTAACACAGACACTGACTGCTGCATCCATGGCCCATGCTGATTACTGATAACACTGAAGAGGGTCCTCAGAGGAAAGGGAACAGGTGAAAGAGAACAGAAAAGTTCAACCCAATGGAAGTACGACCAATATGCAATATGTTAAATAAACTTAAAGGCAAATGTTATGCTACTAAGTTTCTAGAAGTTTTTAAACATTAAACAATAATAGTTCATGGAAGAAATGACTAATGGGTAGTTATCCCAAAAGGTATGTCCTTTAAGATGGAGGGACCCAACCTGAGGGGCAGGCACAATAGCAGGGAGAAGAGTAGCCTCACTCCCCTTTGGCTGTGGGCTGGCCAAGCATTTGAGTGAGCCCCACTTATCCCTTGGGGGATGAGAAGATACATGGAGGCCACCTGTTATCACCCCGAGTTTCTGAAGCGTTATGGCTCCTGGAAAATGCCTGTGGGTTACAGAGAGCTCACAACAGCGATGCTGCTGTCTCTGGCATTGCTCTTTTGAAGAAACAGTTGATTGAAGTAGTGGAATCCTTTCATGCTGCTTTGGATCTTGCTAACATTTTTCTTTAGTATCCTTGCAAGCTATCCCCCATCAAGTGGTGCACTTGGAATGGGCAACAGTGATTTTATACATCTTGCTCATCTCAGAAAAAAAAGCTTTTTTAAATGCCTTAAATGCTTAGAGATTTATTAAAGCATCTTCAAAAACAGTAATGACAGCAGTTAGGAATTAAAAAAATAACCTGCATTGGAGGATAAGGTATAGCACAAAAGTTTAAATTTGATGGTAAACATCACATTGCTAGGTTGCCTCACTAAGGGTTATTGGCCAGGGAGGCCCCTGAGGCCCCACAAATTATCAAAGCTATCGACATTCCTGTTGCTTGCAGCCAGCCTAGATGGCAAAACTCTGTGGCTAATGAAGCTGCACACTGTGGCTGCAGGGCAGGGAGAAATCAGGCTGGGAGTGAGCACATTGCTCCTTTTCTGCTGGATAGCTTTCATAGTGCTAAAATGCGTTGTGGAGGAAAACTGTCATCAATCTTGCTTGGCTGTGGACCCATGGTGCAATAGGAGCAACATGCCAGATGAGAGGTGTCCACTGTTGCAATAGTGGCTTGATTATTATGTGTGCAGAATATGTTTTTCTGGGGTTTTTTTGGTGAGATTTAGACCCCTTACATAGGAAGGAACACACATCTGGCATGATGGTAAGCCAAGGAAAGAGCCTGTGGCTAGGAAAGTTATTGGTTCCAACTTTTGGGTCCTTATCCAAGTAGCAAAGAATTGAAAATACAGACTCAAATATGAGTAAATTATGAGCTATAAAGTTTATTTGAGGGTGAGATAGGACCCAATAATAAGGCTAGCAGGAAGACCCAAGCCAGAAGGAGGTTTACCCTTGCCTGACTGGAAAGGGAGAGAGGAGATAGAGGGAAATAATATCCCTCACATAGAGAAAAGTCTGAACACACACACACACACACACACACACACAGAGAGAGAGAGAGAGAGAGAGAGAGAGAGAGAGAGAGAGAGAGAGAGAGAGAGAGAATGTAAAGCATGAGAGCCCAAGTACAATGATCCCCCTCACACTCACATAGAGCGCCAGAAAATATTAAGAGATAGTAAAGGACTCAGAGCTTAAATAAAAGTCTTATATGCAGTTAAGCAAGGAAACTCATAAAAATAAGGCAGGAAAAACACAGAGACAAAAGATCAAGAAACTAACACACATGCAGATCCAGAGGACAAAGAGGTCAAAAGATGGATTTGCACACACGGTTGGTCAAGAAAGCACCCAGAACAAAGAACACATTGATAGCAGGTAATAATAATAATAATAATAATAATAATAATAATAATAATAATTGCCCTTGCAGTAAAGAAATCCTCCCCCTTTCCAGCCTGGTGGGAAAGCTTACCAAAGCAAGCACAGGAGAGTCAGGGGCCAGAAGAATGAGAGCCAAGAGAATTTGATGTGAGTGGTCAGGTTCCTTTATATAGGTCAGACATCTTATTAAGATGAGATGAGGTTCATCATGAGACTCAGGTGTGTGAGAGGCCTGATGGGTTGATGGATGAAACTGAGATAAAATACAGATTAGGAAGAAGTACTTGCAATGATATACATAATAGACAGTTAATATCAAAATATATAAATAATTCAAAAAACTCAGTAAGCAAAATAGGTTAATAAGTTATGGAATTTTCTGAGATTTCCTTCATCAGATAAGTGAACATAAAAAATGTGGTGCATCTACACGATCAAGGTTTATTCAGCCACAGAGAATAAAACTGTCTTTTAATGGAAAATGAATAGAAATTGAGATTATCATGCTTCGTGAATTAAGGCAGGCTCAAAACAGCAAACACTTTCTGTTTTCTCTCATATGTGGACTCTAGATTTCAATAACATGGATACGACATTAAAGTAGCAAGGAGACTGTCAGGAGGAAGAAGGGGACTAGGCGAAAGTGGGGAAGGGAAAACAGTATGGAGGACAAAGGTGATAAAAGTACTTTCGATGCATGTACAATATACTGTATGTGATATACTGTCTACTACATAGAAACCCTTGATTTTATACAATGAATATACACTAATAGAATTTTTATTATTATGCTCTACCATGAATACACACTATTGACTATCAGATGATGATGGCGTTTTAAACTGATAGAAAAACCCACACCTGTTTCTACCCTAAGATGGAGATACTTGAGAAAAGTGGCATAATGAATACCATAGTGTGAGTGGAATGAAATGCAGAGCAGGGCAGTGAGTGAATGAAGGGGTCTGAATTATGAAATAAACATGAGGGGAAGACCTTGTTTTATAGGAAAAGAGTTGAGAACCAGAAATGTAAATGCTGATCCCAAGATCATATAGCCAATTAAATAATGGTTTGGGGTGAGGAGACTCAGTCTTCCCAGTTACTCTTGCTAAATCATTGTCTGCTGGTTACTTATCCTCTGTCCAAAGGCAGTTTTTGTAGTTAATGAGTAATTACAATCTAGCAAACCCACTGTAAATGCACAGCTCCAGAGAAACACTAAAGACATCTTGACCTCTGAGTCCTTCACAATTCTCCCCCACGGCTTTTTTTTTCCCAGATAGCTCTAAGTTTCTTGGCTACACAGTTTTACAGGTTTCCATTAATACCATTTGGAGCCTCTGATGGATAAGGTCACCCACAGGGAATTTCTTGCTGAATAGAGCTCCAATAAGGCTAGAAATCAAAATACTTCTGGTAGGTAAATAAGACATATATGAAAAATGAAACCAATATGTGACTGATCATGATTCATAGCAACTGTTGTTTTAAGACAGATCCTAGCAGGTAAACTCATGAGAGCCTAGACTTAGTTAAAGCATGAGGTGGTAAAATGAATAATTGCATTTTTTATTTGAATTTCTTGCCAGTGGTTATTATAACCATAATTTCTACTAGGCATATATCAGGAAAGTTTTAGATTTACATATGTAGGTTTTTATGAGGAGTAAGCAATATTTTTAATGCAGTATCTATTCATAAGATTTTAAGTAAATATTTTTATAATGGCACAAACTCTACATTTATAAAATACTAATTTTTAATTATAAAAGAATTACAATAGGGTATTTCTAACACTTGTATTATCTTGGCAAACTTTGAAGTTCTTGGTTAATATTTAACTATAAGAAGTACACTCAGCTCAAGCAGAGAATCAGTTTCAAGGTTCAGGCTGAAGTGTCTTGATGATTAGGTTTCAGGCTCCGTAGACAAATCTCCAAGACTAAGGGTCCTAGATATAACTGAAAGAGGAGCCATCTCCAACTTCCAGAGAATGTGGACTGGATATAAGATCTTCATCTTCTCTTATCTGACTACGGAAATTTGCGCAGAGAGGCACTATTTATCTCCAAAAGGAGTAGACCTAGGAGAGCATTTCACAAGAAACCACACCATTGTGGAAGGTACTCGATTCAAAAGAGCCATTTTCCAAGGGCAATACTGTAAACATTTTGGTTGCTGTGAAGACAGAGATGATGGCTGTGTCACTCATTTCCATGAGGCAAATGCATTGTGTTACTGTGACAGATTCTGTGAAAGGGAGAATTCTGATTGCTGTCCTGATTACAAGTCCTTTTGCCGTGAAGAGAAAGAATGGCCTCCTCATACACAGCCGTTTAATCCAGAAGGTAGGCTTTGATGGTGTGCTTGGGCATTGTCCTAGTTCATGACCGTATCTGACAACTGTATCAACCTTCTCACTTCCTTTCTTTACCTTTCCTTTCTTTCTTTATTTCTCTCCTCCTCCTTTCTCCCATCCTTTCATTTTCTCTCCTTTTTTTCAATATAATTAAAATGATCACTTTAATAATTTTCTTTGGGAAGTCAAAGTGATTTGGTTTATATGCGGAGAATCTACATTGTACTGGGAGCATTGGGAAAATCTTTGGTCTAATATTGGTGACTGTGTTCTGAAGCCTGTTTTGAACAATATTTTATGAAGAATCCCTTAAACCTCTTTTTAAATATATTGATCACATCTCTCAAGCATTTTGAGTAGTATTCTTAAAGATCTTGTGAAATATACATAGTCAGTCATCTACAAATTCACTGAACAATTTTTATGTAACATTTTACTTATCATTTCAGTCCTACAGATCTCTATGATTAAAATCTGTAGTGTTAGCAGCAATAGCATTCAAACCAATATAAAAGCAAAATAACATCGTCACATTCCCTGTCTATTATAAAACAAATTTTATGTATATTTTTGCTTTGTTTTATCAGTTTGGAAATTTTAAGATTACTAAAGGGGAGAGGTGTTTTATATAATGTGCTATCATAAAATGTTGAGTGAATAAATAAAAATAAATTGTAAGGTGGACAATGTTATTTACTACATTGATGTGATTATATCAGAATGGCTTCTACTACACTGTTATAAGTGGGTGTTTATGTCTAAAAAATTTATTTAGAAGACAATTTAAAATAACCAGGAACTTAAAATTTCAAAATTCACATTGAATTTAAAAATTGAGATGATATTGATCTTGTTTTCAAGGAAGTGACCTTGTTTATAAAATTAAGAGAATGAGTTTTTAACATACAGGTATTATTTAAAAATTTCCTCAGACAGATTTGCCATTTATCTCAGGCTTTATATGTTGCTTTTGCAGTTTAGCAAACATTGACTTTATATTGCAGAGTGGCAGACACTCTCTTGGTTATGTTAGATTCAGACTTCCTTCAGTAGTTATCCTCATTTGTGTCAGGCCATGTGAAAATTTATTATCATAAACATCAGAGGAAATATGGAGAACAGCGGAAGATGCTCAAACATTCCATTAATTTTCTGAAGAAATGCTGGTTATGTGAGCAATGCCAACATGATATTTAAAATATAGCATGATACTCTTGATTTCAATTGAGAGTCAATGAGTTAAAATGTTGAAGTTGACACATAAGTTGAGGAATAAGAAGAGGTGAATTGGGGAAGGATTGGAAGAAGCATGTTGCAGTCTTGAGAGTGAGGAACTTAGCAAGGCTGGTCAAGTGGAAGAAGGCAATCATTTCCAGAGAGTAATGATGAAGGAAGTTTGGTGACAGGAGATGAGTTTGAGAGGTATATGGAGGCCATCTTATATCAGACAGTGTTGACACTGTCAGGGGTTTGGGATTTTGTTTGGCTATTAGAAATCATCAAAAGATGTTAAATCAGTGTAGAGTTGGAGGTTAGATATGTGGAAGTATAATCAAAGAAGACACCACTTAATTCTCAGTTTAATACTCTGCTGGTACCATCCTGAAATTCTTAATCTTTAAACATATATTCTTTTTTTAAATGTTCACTTTTATTTATTTGTAAGCACACACACATCTATCTATCATCTATCTATCTTCATCTATCTATCTATGGAGAGAGAGACAGAGAGAGAGTGAGAGAGAGGGTGAGAGAGAGAGAGAAAGAGAAGATATGGTAAAGCATCCAGCTGCTGCAAACAAACCCCAGATGCATGTGCCATTTTGTTCATCTGACTTTACGTAGGAACTGGGAACTGAACCTGTGTCCTTGGGCTTTGCAAGCAAGTGCCTTAATGGCTGAAGCATCTCTCCAGCCTTCTTAAAGGGTCTCAATCTTGAATTTCCACTTTAATCCATAAATTATTTATGTTTTGGATTTTAATCAATGTGGGAGGATGAGAAATTAAAGTGGCATGGATCAGATTTTAACAACAGAAAATTCATAAGAGTTGGCATTTTCCTTCAGGACTTGAGAAAGGGGAACTGGTTATGGAAGGTATGTACTCATTCTGATAGAACCCAGGACATTAGAACTGAGTATTGAAAGATAAATGTGTATCATAAGGGGGATGAGTTGAAGGGGGTAGGTATAAATATCTCCAGGTGGGAATGTAATATGTATACATTGAGACTATAAGAATCAGCAGTTAGGGAAGAAGGAAGTAGAAGGATTAGATAAGGCACACTCTTGGTCATCGCCATTAGAGGCTTACATGCTACAGGTCTCACATTGGATACTGTATGTCAAAAAATGTGGGTTTTACCCCATATACAGTCATTTTAAAAAATAATATGTTGGATTTCCTTTTACCATCTCTGGAGAGGGTTGAGTTAATTAAAGTATACTTAGGTCATAGTATCATCTTTTTGTAGCTTTGTAAATTACATAGTCTTAATTTGTGTGTTTGAGTTAATCTGTGTGAAGTATTTTATATTAGACTGCTGTCATAGTCAGCCACACATCGCTGGGATGAATCTCCAAACCAGGCACAATTTGGGGGAGGAAATATTTATTGAACAAATCCAGGGGAAGTTAAGGAAAGGCTGGCTCCCTTTCACAGAAGCAAGCAGAGACAGAGACAGCACCAGATGCAAGCAAGCAAGCACACTATGACACTGTAATTCACAAAAATGCAGAACTGCCAGACTGGGATTCCGGCTTTTCTTTTGCATATCTATCCCTAGTATTTTGCATCCAATTTAGGAAGGGCCAGTCCCTAGGAGGCTAGGCCAAAGTGACATTTCCTCCAGCCAGAAGCCTGGAGACAATTAACAATTTAATAAACACAATTATAATAAATTCTATTGGGGTACATTATTCAAACTACCACAACTGCATTCTGTTTCTTGACTTTGTCAGACAGCATCATGTTTAAGATTCTGACAAGGTCCTTAAATTTGTGCCTTGCTTGTGGCTTTTGACTGATTCCGAATGATGTTGCTCTGTATCATTATGCTCCCTGTTCCCTTCAGGATGGATGTTAATTTGGTTGACTGCAGCTTTCTGCTACCAGAAAGAACTGCAAGATGCAGAGCTTGATACCTGCTTTACCCTGGATCTGTATCACAAAGATCAGACTGGGATTGCAGTCATTCCATCTAAATTCTACCACATGGCTGTCAGAGTAGCTCCTTCAGTCCATTGTCCTTTATCAGGCACTGTATAAGAACTCATCTACCCTTCACCCACAGCTTTAATTCTTGACAATGCAAAAATGGCTTCTCATTGTCATTTGATATGCATTTTTTCACTCCTCTTTACGTTCTCATTAAATATAGGGCTTCTTGTGAGTTAGTTTTTCTAGTCACAAGTTTTTCCTATGCTTTATTGATTAATTAGCACAACTAGCCCACTTATTTACTTTTTATCTAAGAAGATTTAAGACATGTAGACTTTAATATTTTTAATAAACCATTCAGTTCCTCAAATCTCAACCTAATAGTCTGGGTATAATTACTTGAGTTTATAACTTTAGTTAAATCAAATTTATACTTAGTTGATAAATAATGACCTAAAATCACTCATATTAATGGAATAATGTGGTATTTGGGATACATTGTACATTATGCAATGTTTAAATCAAGTTTGATATATTCATCTCTTCAACTATATATCATTTCTTTATGCTTAAAACTTTCCCAACCCTCTTTTGCAGTGACTATGAAATGCCCACCACTTTTTTTTCCCCCCTCTGTGCAAGACCAATTCAGAACTTCTTGGTTATATTTATGTTCAACTTAAACTCTGATCAACCTTTTCTATTTCCCCTGGCCCTCCTGTCTCTCAATCCTCTGGTAACTACTAGCATTTATAAATCTAGTTCAAGGTCAATGAACTCTAGACGATCAAGAAACTTTATCTCACAGTATAGAGTATTTCTCCTCTTGTTTAGATTTTTTAAAATATATATTTATTGTCCATAATGAGTTTCATTATTTAGTGGGCAAACAATGTGTTGTTATCCCGAATTCCCCAATTCCCCCCCTCCCCATCCCTGATCAGTTGGATATCCTCCTCCATGGGCTGTCTATATTAGTCCTTGTGGCAAGGGATCCTGGATATCCTAGTACTCAGCCCGGTTCTCCTGGCCCAAGTGTGTTGTTACTGAGGGGTGCCATGCCTCTGGACAGTCTCCCCCACCACGGCTCTCACAATCTTTCTGCCCCCTCTTCCGCTCAGTTCCCTGAGTCATGGTGGGTGAGTAATAAGGCTGCTTTAATGTTGTGAGCTTAGGGGTCCTTGTGTCAAAAATCCTTGGTTTCTGTCTCAATGGCCTATCCTGTGTTGATTGAATGACTGTGGTTATAGGTCCCTTGTTCATCTGTCATTGTCTGCTGGGTTCCCTATGGATCCTCCCCGATATGACTGTGGTGGCTCCTCTCTTGCCAGGATTTCAGCCATCGGCCTACGGTTGGTTGGTAGGGTTAGATGGGCCACAGCTCTCTCGTTGCATCCTGAAAAATACAAACACATTTGGCTTATCCAGAGTTGGTTGAATGGCTGTGGCTATGGGTCTCTTGTTCATCCTGTCCTTCTCTGCAGGGTTTCATATGGTTGTTTAGATTTTTTTAAGTACGTAAAAAAGATTGTTTTCTCCAAAAGAAGTATGTGTATACTCTGTTAATTCTTCAATATTTGAAGATTTATTTTGCATTACAAATTGCAATTAAATGTGTTTATAGCTAGTTCTTGCTGTTACAGATGAAGTATATGTATTCATGCCAGCTAATAGATAACTATAAAAGTTTCTCAATCTCTTGTTAGAAATTATAGCATTATTCTTTATTGAAATAACTGTTAATAATTGAGAAATTTTAGATATATTTCCTTTACGACTAATAACAGAGCATGGATAGAATGAATAGAATGAATGCTCTTTGTAACTATTTGATGAGAAGGTTCATGAGAGTGTTTTAAGGTAAAAAAAAAAAAAAGTGGCTCTGGTGTGGTGGCATATGTCATTATTCCAGTATTGGGATGCAGAAGTAGGAGGATCAGAGTTCGAGGCCAGCCTGGAACTATAGAATGAGTTCCATGCTAGCCTGGGTTAAAGTGAGACCCTGCTTCAAAAAAGTGTCTGAATAAATCAAATTCACTATTTGAAGAGAATGTGAGGGTCTAAAACTTTCTTACTGATACTTACTATGCTTAAAAACAAATGAAACTATTTCATATTAGGATCCACATACATGAGAGAACACGTAATATTTGCCTGTGTAACCTTACTTAGGGTGAATATGTCAAAGGCTATCAATTTTCCTGAAATTTTCACTATTTCCATTTTCTTTACTACTGAGTATAATTTCATTCTGCATACCTACCACATCTATTCATCTGTTGATGGCATCTGGGCTGATGCCTTTTCCTAACTAGTGTGTATAGAGCAATAACAAACATGGCTGAGCAAATATATCTCTGTAATAAAAGTAGAGTCTTTAGAGTTTATGCCCAGGAGTGATATACTGGTTAAAATACTAGATTTATTTTGTGGGTTTGAGGCACATATATGTTGATTTCCACAGTGGCTGTACAAGTTGTTGCTCTTTCGCCACACACTCACTAACATTTGTTGCCATTTGACTTTTTAATGATAGCCATTCTGACCTCAGTGATATGGAAACTCAGTCATTTTAATTTTCATTCCCATGATTCCTAAAGATGCTGGGTATCTTTTTACATGTTTACAGACCATTTCTATTTCTTACTTTGAGAGCTTTCTGTTCACTTGCCAGCTCCATTTCTTTTTCTTCTTCTTCTTCTTCTTCTTCTTCTTCTTCTTCTTCTTCTTCTTCTTCTTCTTCTTCTTCTTCTTCTTCTTCTTCTTTTCTTCTTCTTCTTCTTTGAGTGGGCTGACTATTTTTATTGCTTAGTTTTTTTTTTTGACTAGTCTAGATATTAAATCTCTGTCAGGTGAATAGCTGGTAAAGATTCTCTTCCTTTCTGTAGTTTGTCTATTGACTTTGTTGGTGTTTTCTTTAGCTGTACAATTTCTTTTTACTTTCATATGATCCTAATGTTAAGAGTGTTTGTCAAATTTCCTGGGATACTAGAGTCTTATTCAGGAAGTCTTTCCCTATGCTTATATCTTGAAGTGTTCAATATACTTTTCTTTTGGACTTTTGTTTCATGTCTTGTATTGAGATCGTTGACCCATTTGTAGTGGATTTTTGTGCAGGGTGAGAGAAGATGGTCTA
>PVHP010035564.1:0-18427 GCA_004024765.1 Zapus hudsonius
TGCTCACTCCTACTGGGAGGTGTTTTCTTCTTTTAAAATTCATTAAGTAGAAACTTTGTATGAACAGATCATGTGTTGGTACCAGTTTCCCTCTCTCCTGCCCCATTCCACGGAGTCCTCTCCTCAGTGGGACTGCTTGTATTTACCGATGGATTGTGGGTTATGAAAGCAGTAGTCAGTCATTGTGTTGTGTGTGTGTGGAGGGGTGTCTCTGGATATTCCCACTCACCTTGGCTCTTACAATGTTTCTGCTCCCTCTCCTGAAAAATTCCCTGAGCCATGGTGGGTGAGTTTAAGTCTACTACAGTGTTGAGCTCTTAGCAGCTTATGGATTTCTGCTTTGGTACATTTTGAGCATCCTCAGCATCTGTCTCCATCACCCTGGCTCCCGGTGTCAGGATCACTGTAGGAGCAGCGCTCTTGCTCATCTCTCCACGTCCTCTGTGGTTTCACCTGGGCCCTAGCTGATGTGCGAGGGGTGGTTCATCTGCCAGAGAGTAAGCTATCATTTCTGGTCTTTCTGGTAGAATTAAGTTGTTCTTGGTTCTTGCTTCCTTCTGAAAAAGGAAAACAGATTTTCCAACTGAGATTAATGTTTTATCCCCATGGCAATGTTTTGATTCCAATTGTAAATATGAAACAATTAAAATTCAGCTCTAGATATACTATTCATGGCTGTTTTGAAAGGTGTACTTGTTATTCTATAGTATATTCTTTTCTGTTCATGACGATCTCTGTAATAAATGAAAATACTGCATTCCTTTCAAAGTAGTGGTCAGTGACCCATGAGGAAGATATGTTGCAGAAATACGTAGGTAAAGAGGTTCTATCCCTCTGACTGATCCAAGGACAATGGAGTTACCACCTGTAAATACTCGGGTGCCAGGAAGAGTGGCTAATGAGGTCTCTGTACAACATATGTTAACCTTTTTTCCACTTTGGAAAAGCCAGGTCTCCTAGGAAATATTTGAGATTACTTCTTCAATTTCCTATTGTATTACTTAAGGGTAAAACAAACAAGATAGAAACAATTTGAAAATCTTTGATTTTACTCTTACGTGATCTCACTGCCATTGGAAAGCTTAAAATCATGTCATTAGCCTTTTCTGTGTTTGCAGATTACCCTGCACACAAACATACTTGTGTGACTTCTACAGTCTCAACCTAGTATGATGTATTTGCCTACCTTCATGTATTTTCCACTGCTATAATTAGATGCCACAGTCATTTGCTTGGCTCTGTGCTAAAAGGTGGGAATTCTGAGATCAAGATATCATATCTCTCTTGTTGCATCATTAAATGGGAGAAGGCATCCATGGCAAGAGAGCATTCAGACACACAAAGAGGAGGGGTATTAGACTCCCCATTATAATAACTCACTCTCCTTATAACTTATGCATTCACAAGATCAATGCACTAATCCAATTGTGTAGGTGGAGTCTTTATGACCTATTTATCTTCTATAGTTCCCATCTCCCAACTCTGTTGGGGTGATAGTTAAATGTTAGCATGAGCTTTGGAGTGGTCTTTAAATCATAGGTTCCCCCCTTTTCAATTTTCCCCCTTTGGAAAGGTGACTTTCAGTCACCAAGCCCTCTGTGCTCCTCTCATACCAGAAGGGACCCAGGATATTTGCTGCCATTTTCTGTCTAGCTTTCCTTCCTACCTGATAGCTTCTTGTCCTTTCTATGGATGGGAAGTCCTTTCTCTCAGGCCATACAGGATAGCAATAGAAAGCAGGATGACCCTTTTCCTACATCCCATACAAGTTTTCCTTTCCTGAGTATGTATACCGACATCTATGGAGAGGTTGGTGAAGGCAGAGGATTTTCGGGGCTGGGTATCTCTTGATAGGAGACAACTAGAGAGTGCGAAAGTTTATCTCAATAAACTTGTCAGTCTTTGTCATTTGTTTTAGACCTGGGAACTCTCTAGTATTTTGTTCCCTATACAGTAAATTTAGTGTCATTCATATTATTTAATATCATCCATCTCTTTTCTAAAATGATTTTTAAAAATTTACCCATAAGTGTTTGGCAAATTTTCTTTACAGATAAATGCTTGGACCTTGGTGTCGTTAATATCTGAAAATTAGATGCAAATATCCCATCTCTTACAATAAGAAAACTGAAATACCCTATGAATAGGGTGAAAAGCCAAGGTTGAAATACAGGGTTGTGTAATTTCTAACCCTTTGTATGTGTGTGGAGGTGAGGGGAGTGTGAATGCATGTGGAGGCCAGGGAAGAAGTGCCAGTGTTCCGACTCAGGGAACTATGCGGAAGAGGGGGCGGAAAGATTGCGAGAGCCGTGGTGGGGGAGATTATCCAGAGGCATGGCACCCCTCAGTAACAACACACTTGGGCCAGGAGAACCTGGCTGAATACTAGGCTATCCATGGTCCCCTGTCACAAGGACTGATCCAGACGACCCATGGAGGAGGTTATCCAGCGGACTGGGGAGGGGAGGGCAGTGGGGAATTGGGGATAACAACTCATTGTTTGCCCACTAAATGTTGTAACTCATTATGGACAATAAATTTAAAAAAAAAAAGTGCCAGTGTTCATCTTTAGGTACTACCCTTTTCACAGACAGTTCTTTCATTGGTCTATAACTTGCAAGGTAGGCTGGACAGAAAGCCCAGGGATCCCCTTGTCTCTGACCCTTCAGCACTGGGATTACAAGAGTGTGCCAGATCCTTACGTTTGCAAGGTATCTACCTCATTACTTCACTGACCTAGCTATCTCCCTGGCCCATCCAAAACCCATTTTCTGTGCTATTCATGCTGCTAGCCCACGTTGTATTTAACCCTTTCCTGAATTTGGACATCAAATGGCTCGGAAAATTGCAACTTTGGAAGGAGGAGTGTTGATTTGTATTTCATAATGTTTAGTAAAGTGAATAACCAGTTCATTCTTATATAAATGATATAGCCTATCCCAGTGCTGTTTTTTTAATGACAGAAGCAATTAATACATTCTTGCTCATGTGGGATTTACCTCTCTAAAGATTTAAATAGCAGCTCTTCATGGAAGAAAGAATGATCGTTAAAACACTCATAGGTTATCTTGTTGGGTGGAGTTGTAAGAATTATGAAATCATGCAGAAGGGTGTAGCACACATTTGGCCTTTTATAGAGTTAGGGTAAACTGTGACATTAGTTCCCATTCAACATGTTAAATTACATATTTGGTCATAATTTTTCTCTCTCATTTGAAAGGCTTTTCTCTATATTTGTTTTCTAAGAATGATGGAGTGCAAGTAGTGACTGAGATTCATGCTTTTCATCTTGACCAGAAATATTTTGTAGCTCACAGTACTGTACCCACATAGTAATTCAAGGGCTACTTGAAAATGTGTTTACATTCATGGATGTTGGTCATAAATTTTCCTATTCTAGAAACCTGTTCCAATCCAAGGAAAAGTGACATGATTCTATCATTGTAAGCATTCTGTTTGGTCCCTGTTAGTCTTAATTTCAGTTAGTGTTCTTGCAGGAATTATACAGCTATTATTAGTGGTCATATGTTGAGGGATAGACAATCACTGACATTTTACTAATACAAAGTGTCATTTGGCTAAACGTTTTTGTGAATGAAATAGATTGTTCAATCATGAAAATGTTTGGGTATTTTTTGCACCAACATTTAGAAATTCCATGATGTCCTAAGTTTCCTAACTAAAATTGTCTATCCATGTCTTGTGGGATTTGCATATGCCTCTGTTGAAGAATCGTTAAGAGTCTAAGGTTTCCCTTGAAATCTGGATCTTCATATTACTAGGAATCACGCCTCCTTCTTTTACTTATCTTTTAAAAATTTGATTTCTTCTCTTATTTTTAGACCACTGTAGTACTTTGCTGTGTTTCTCATTACAGATTATTTCTCCACTTTGACAGAAAGAGTTCTTTTTTGTCTTCTATATGATTGGCAGGTTGAGTCATGAAAATATTCACTGGCTTATTAAAGATGTCAACCAACCTGAATAGCATTGTTCAACAGTGAGGTACGTTGGCTGTGAGGGGCTAAAGTGGTTGTATCCATGGTCAAGGTCAAGTAGTTGTTGGTTGTGGACATGCCTGGAGCATCTGTGCCAGACAGCACTTCTTCCTCTTTTCCATTTCAGTAGCACAGGTGATTGAAAGCGCTAACAGGGAAGCCCCAGCAGTAGTCACGGTGACACAGGTAAAAGACGTATGCCCTCGCTTTGATGTCCTTTTCCTGAGGAGCAGTAATCATCAGATCATTTGATGCAATTCAGAAAAGCATGGGAGAGTGCATCCAGTTTCACCTTTGTGCTGTTTTACTTCTGTGCATGCAACGGAATTCTGAGTGCTGTCTGTAACATTTGGGAGTTAACTACTGTGCATTTACGATAAAGCTGACGAGCCGAGGGATGAAATCTGAATGCTATCACATCAATGGTGAGTTTAGGGTCACTGTTTAAGACGAGGCTATTCATTTGTAACCCTGAACCTTTCAGCTACTCTAAGTCTAGGAATGAGTTCATCTTGGTAGACAGAATTATTTATTCAAACATTTTGAAGTGATTTATTAAAGTGGGTTCATTAGTGTTTTCTGTTTGCCTGAAATCCTTACAAGTACATAACTAAAAAGGAAACAGACAAGACCTCACCCTTTACAGGAGCTGAAACAGGCTTGGAAAAAAAAAGATTAACCATTTAAAATATACCTTTTATTTGGGCTGGAGAGATTGCTCAGTGGTTAAATTGCTTGCATGCAAAGCCTAACAACCCACATTTGATCCTCCAGTACCCACATGAAGCCAGGTGCACATAGTAACACATGCATCTGGAGTTCTTCTGCAGTGTCAAGAGGCCCTGACATGCCCATTCTCTCTCATTCACTCTCTCTCTCTCTGCTTGAAAATAAATAAATGAATAAAATAAATATTTTATTCCTTTATTTATTTGTGTGTGTGTATGTGTGTGTGTGTTAGAGAGAGAGAGAGAGAGAGAGAGAGAGAGAGAGAGAGAGAGAGAGAGAGAGAGAGAGGAGAGAGAATGGTCACACCAGGGCCTCTTGACACAGGCACCACTTTGTGTGTCTGGCTTTATGTGGGTTCTGGGTACCTGAACTGGGCCAGTCCAGGCAGGCAGGCTATATAAACAAGTGCTTTTAACTACAGAGTCATCTCCTTAGCACCATGATTAACCATTTTTAAAGAGAATTATGATCCATTTATGTTTGTTTCTTTTTCTATACCAGAGTTGCCTTCTCAGTCAGAACACATTGCTTGGCCGCAGCCAAGGGAATCTTGAACGTCTCTGCCTCCATGTTCTTTCTCCTTACGTGAACATAGGGGCAGTCATGCCTCCTCCTTCTCCTGCCCTTTGTCTTAGTATTCACTCCTCTCTTCACTTGGAGTGCTGTAGAAACCCGCTCCTGCCCGACCTGTCTTCCAGGTGGGCAAGGGCAGAGGAGAAAGGCTGCGATCTCAAATTCTCGGTTGCGGCCTATCACTGTGTGGGATTGTATTTCTCAAGGTAATCAGAAGACTTCCTTTGAAGGTAGGCTTGCTTTGACTAGATAGGGACTACAGGCTGAGCATTCTTGAAAGAATCTGGAAATGCTCTGAAATCTGAAGCTTTTTGACACTGTCATGAAATGAATCTAAGAGTTTTGCATTTTACCTTTCAGAGTTTGATGCTCATCCAGTAAAGTCTCTGCAAATATTTGAGGAAAAAAAAAGGAACTTTTAAATCTGAGACACTTCTGACCCATGTACTGCAGATAAGTGGTATCTCACTGGACTTAGCAAAGAGCTGCATTATTTCTGCCGGCAAATAAGGGCATCCAGAGAAATGCAAGGCAGTTGGTGAAATGCAGGGCAGGTGGTTTGAGATGAAACTCTAATGAAGAGCAAGAGAGTCCAAAGGAGGAAATCACATATCTGGACTATAGGAAATTAAGTGCTCAATGAGAACAGTGCTCTCTAACTTGCTTTTTTAGTGTTCATTGGAAAGCTTGGTCTGAATTAATGAAGAAACTAGAAGGTAACTCGTAATTTTGCCTGCATCCTTTTAAAAAGTATAACGGTTTGTTTTAACTTTAACTTTTAATCCTGCGGATTCTTTGCCAGATTGTTTTGTAAGAGAGGACATGTGGGAATGGGTCCTGAGAAGACTGCTTCAATGAAGAGATAAATGCGTAGTTAATATTATTTCTGTAAGAGGAGAATGCTAAACCCTTCAACATAGTATACTGTTTGCTGCATAAGAACAGAAATGCTGGTTCCAGAGTCAGATGATCTGGTTCAAACCCTAGCTTTGTGCCCTACAGAGCTTTGGGCATTGGCTTGTATTTTGTCTGCCTCAGTTTCTTTCCCCCTAAAATAGTATGTGTAGCTGTGAAACTTCTTAGAATGGTGTCCGGCACAGAAAAGTGCTCTATAAATCTTAGCTGTCATTACTGAGCAAATATTAGACTTTTTGATCTGCTAATATTGTCATCATTTACATTCTCATGAATAAACTTGTCTCATCTATGTTAAATCACCACATTCTTAATTGCTAGTTTTAAAGAGCGTTTTTAGCTAGTTTCTTTTTCAAATAAAATCTTCCGTTGGCTTCTCATTGTTGTGACTCCCTCACCCCCTCTGTAGCAGCCCCTGTCCCCAGCCTTCATTAAGGGACCAAGCACTGTATTAATTAGGATGAGGAGGACAGACCTTGACTTGTTTTTCCCTTCGATGCTTTTAGTTCCCTGGCACACAGACCAAGTTGTTAGACGAGATGGGCTTGGGGATAGCAGAGACCTTTTCAGGATAAGGTGGAGATGACGCCCAGGGAGACACAATGGTGTTTTCAGTTACAGCAACAACCTCTTTGTTTCTTGCTCAGAATGAGCGCTGAGGGAAGATTAAACACAGGGCTTCCTGGGCAAGGCAGACTTGATTCTTGGAGAACTTTGTAACACACTGCTCCATAGTGTTCAGAGGTCATCAGAATGCCATTGAGTGATCTTAATGTACTGGGTATTGTTTTCCATGTTGAATCACAAAGTGCTTTTAGCCCCTGTTAGTTGCCAACTAAACCAGAGTTTTTGAACCAGTTTGTCTTTTCTTTCCCTCCCTCATGCCCCCCACCCTATGTCCCCTCTCGTCTCCTTCTTTCAGATCTTTGTGTTCCATGTTTAAATCCCTGTGCCCCCCTCTCCCAGCACCCTCTTTTGCATTTTTATGGAAAATAAGATAATTGTATAGTGTAAGCCCACTGGGGCAGTGCAGCATTTGTTTTTGCATATCTTTTTGGTAACATAAGCCACAGAGAATGATGAATACCCTTTTATTTACAAACACTATATGAGTAATTCCACTTAAGTGGAGATAATAAAGCTTAGGTTGCTTTCTGAGTTAACCTTCTTGCTATTTCAGATAAGAACCCACGTAGGCTTTCATTTCAGCAGGCATTTTGCCTAAAATCTGACCCTCTGATAATGAGGGTCGCAGGGCAGTTCTCCATTCCACTGGTACCATTACCCTTCGGCATGCATGTTGAAATACAGCATATAGAGTTGGCTCAGTTCCAAACAGTTTACAATCTAGCTGACTTGCTAAAAAAAAATGGAATCATGCTGATTGGCCTAAAAATAGATTCTCCAATTAGAATTTGAGGCTTGAGGTTAAGAACCATTCAGTGTGATATTCATTGTAACAAACTAGGGTGTTGATTATAATTTTTTAATGTCTAATTTGCTGAGTAACTAATGAAACAACAGTGGTTGTGATTAAGAATTATCATGTTTTATATATATGGGTGAGGTAATACATATGTATTATATTATAAATGAGAATATTTGTCCCTCCTAAATACTATAGGCAGGAAATTAATTCGTTGGAAGAATTATTTATACATCTGTTCATAACATTTATTACCTGTTTATTCAAAATAAGTGGCTCTACTTTCATTGAAGACAAGTATCTGCAAATGAAAACAGACTTAGCAGAGGCCTCAATACTGTGATGCCTGTGTGGTCATTGAGCCATGTCAAGAAGACACTCACAACATTGTCACTGTTCTCTACATGAACTGAAGGAGTGATGAGACCTACCATGAAGGGGGCTTTTGAAGGTCATGCATGTAATATATCCAAGCATTTCATAGATAGCATTGTTTTTAAGAAAACACATTTTCTACGCAGATGGATACTTCTGAAAAAAAAATCACCTGTTTCTTACTGGTCTCTAAGCACATGATGTTCTAAGCTAGCTACTATCTCAAGCTACTGTCCCCTGACTAGAGGTCATAATGACCATGATCCTTTATTGTTACCTGGGATGGCTAGCCCCACTCTCTTGTTTTATTAACGAAAATGGAAATAATTAGCTTTTCTATTCTTAACAACCAATAGAAGTAGTCAATTGAACCCAATAAGTTTAAACAGATTTCTGTTCAATGATTTCATAGTTAACTTATTCACTTATGCTGACATATATATGTCCACATGTCTACCGACAACTCTGGAAATTTAAGCACTGTGTCATTTATTAATAGAATCCAGTATCTCCAGAAGAGGTGAGGCATAAAACTCAAAAGAAACAAGTAAAAGTGAGAAACTATGAGAAGAGTGTGGTTAGAACACATGTGGAAAGTGATAAGAGAGTCGGTGGCTGGAGACAGAGCTGGCATGCAGGGGAAGGCTGCAGACAGGTGAGTGACTTGTAAACAAAGTGATCCCAGACTACTGGGATATAATATCAAGATAAGTACGGAAGCTATAAATGGTAATGAATGCACAGGTGATGTGATATGAGTAGTTTTTCTATAAATCAAGAAGGCAGTGTCCTGGACAAATTGTGAGGATTTGAATAATCTCCATGTATATTTAGCTATAGAGATTCCTTTTCTCCTAGTGATCTGATATGATAAAATCATGTAGAGAAGGTAAATGCTTTGGAAAGGGAGTCAGCAAAGAGGTGGAAAGTCTTAAGTGTCAGAGTGTGTAGTTGGTCCTTTATTAGCATTTAGTTTCCTATCTGGTAGATTTCTGACTTTGTGCCTTACAAGTGAGACAACCTATCAAGCCATTAGATGTGTCCTTGGCCCACTTTTCTGTCTGTTTTATCCCCTAGATGTCCAGAACAATGTTAGAGAAGACCACAGGAGGAGACTATACATTTGATACAAAGGCCTCATGAAATCTGTTCATTGTTGACAAATTACAGAGCACATCTGAAAAGTCCTCTTTTCAGGGAAAAGATTCTTTCTCTGTTTTGTTCCCTGCTTAACATCTTTATTATCTATGGTGAATAAAGAAAATGTAACATTCACTGAACACCCATGAGGAGAAAGTATTCAAAGTGGTAGAATTGAATATGTGGTTATGAAAATGAGCCCCAGGAAAATGTATACACTGTACACATTGCACTGACTGAGCTAATATCTGATATGTAAAAACTGCCCAAATCCTATTTTTATTATGCTTAGATCAGGGATGAGAATATGTTAGGAGCAACTGTTAAAGTTAATCTCTAAAGGTACCAGTGATTTAGCTGAAAATTGTGATATGTTCCCAAGAAATATACCAATAAAATGACTTTTCTTTTTCCCCCAAATAGTACTCCTTCCAATAATCCTTAAGATTTTCATTACAAGTCATAGGTATTTGATATGCTTGGTATAATAAAGTTTTAAAACTGAGATTTCAATATTATAGTTTATTGATAGTTGTCTTGAAGCTTCCCAGGGATCACCCTCATCTTCAATTAGTCTGTTCCCTATTAAATTATTTTAGATATTTTCTTTTTCCTTAAGATCCATTCCGGGGGTAGAGAGCCCTGGACACCATCTTAGCTTCCGAGGAACATAGCAAAGAGAGCCAATGGGATGAATTATGAAAGTGCCTGTTATCTTAGGAAGCTAGGAAGCTAGGGTGAGGTGGGAAAGAACAGTTGGAATATGGAAAGGCAGGTGGAAAGGAGAGGGTGGCGATATACGAGGGTCTGGGAGATAAGGAAATTGAAAGGAAGTTGACTTCCTTTTAGAGGTTCAGGTGAGGAATGAGGGGAGGTTGACTCATAGCTGGAAAGGAAGAGGGGATGAAGCCTGTATTTCTACACGCTAAAAGATGAAGTCAGTAGGCTGGAAAGGTTGATGAATCTGAAGGAGAGCAAGGAAGAATAGGAGTGAAAGGAAGGATAGTTCACCTTAAGAGGATGACTTATTTTATCATGCTAGAGACAGGATTGTGAGAGTAGATGCCAACTTACAGGAATCTAGGCAGAAGGAGAATGCCATTACCAGTAGCTTCAAATATGTCAGAGAAATGAAAGACCAAACTTATTTTGAAATAATAAAAAAACTGTACCTGATTTCAAATTCTGTTTCTAAAATATAGTAGCTGGGTGACTTTATACTCAGATTCTTCTACAAGATAGAGATACCACAGACATAGTGTTGAAGAACTGTGACAATACTGAGTAGTATAATGTATATAAAATAATGAACACTACTCCTGATATATTATCTAATGTTAATAGTAAAACCACATGTGAACACTGTATTTTAATGAGCTGCCTTATAATATACATGATCTTATGTTTTAGAGTATTCTCTGGAGCTAAGCAGTTCATGATCTGTCATTATCAACCATATGACCCTGGGGACCATCATAGTATCTACCTTATAGTGCTATTGTGAGGGCGCTCAGTGAGAATCCTATACATGTAGCTATTGTTAAGGACTTTTTATTTTATTTCACTTCTATCCAAGGATGAAAGAGCACTGAGCAGTATACCTTATTATCTCTTTTGTAGAAAATTATTTATTTTGTAGAATTCATCGCAGGGAAGCAGAGGACTTATCTAGGGTTACATGACTGGGAAATAGCAGAGTTGAGCCAAAAACCAGATTCATTTTTTCTCAAAATTCCATTTCCTTGTCATCAGATTATGACATTAATTTACTGCCAGCTTTGACCTATGGCACGTGTCCAGCCCTACTTTGACTTGCTCATCAGTAGATCCTCGGTGACTTCCTCTTGACAATTAGCTTCTAGGTTCAGCCTATTTTCATGCTGATGCTAGCTTCTTGTCTTGCCTTTGTGACTTGCTTGTGGACTTCTGACACCCTGCGTGACAGGTAAAAGCATGGAGCCTACCAAGCTCAGTTCTACCCCAGGATTGTTCTAGAAGTGCATGGCAGACATTGAAATGAGAAGATGCCGCACTACCAACCAGTAACAAGCATCCCATTTGTTTCTGTGAATGTAATGAAGGAAATCTGTCCCAGTGGGGCTGCACATCCAGGCAGGCTCTGTTTCTGTACCTTCTTTTTTATCAGCAGGTGTAGTTGTTTTATTTCACCATGGGTGAGGATTTTAGAAACAGCTGATGACTGTGTTTGGATTAAAGTATGGGTGCTTAATGATAAAAGTCTGACCTCATTTCTACTCTTGGAGGAAATCCTGTGGAAATCTCTGTGCCAGATGTTATATAACATCATAACCTTTCTTTGATATACCATAGTATTGTAGACAGATGTAGCTAAGCTTGAAATTCAGAATATTTCTAACTAGCTGTGCTCTTTTCATAACAGGATTAGGAGACAGAATGAGACTCTGCAATCCAGCTTTACTGTAAGAATGGAGCTATATTGAAAAAACAGAGTCTCTATTTAGAAATAAGGTTCTTTGGAATCAGATTTTATTTCATTTAAACACACTTTGATTTTCTACAGTCATAGTTTTTGTCATTTCATTTTCTTCAAAAGTCAAATGTTAAACTTGGAAAAAATTCTAAAAGTGTTTTAAAACAATTAAAGTGTACAATGTCAACATTGGGATACTTAGAAAAATAATTATTTCTTTTAATTATGGTTAATATGGTCACTTATGTATGACAGAAAGAGCCTGTATGGACCATTGAAATCAGTAATGTTTTAGGAAAGCAGTTTTTGTTCCAATGCAGAGGAAATGTTTCATTTTAGCTAGGAATAAAATTGTTTTGTGTACAAATGAAATGGCTTTACAGTATAAAATTTAAAGACATAGGGAGAAAAAGAAGCCCCAAGCATCATAAGTGTTAAACAGAAAATGTGAAAGGAGGAACAGGATGAGTGATGCTATCAGCAGGGAGGGAGGACCAGTGGGGAGGTGCATCTCTAAGTGGCAAGGGGACTCCAGAGATCAAAGTCAGCTACTTACACTGATGCTAATCTTGCAAGCAAAGACCCAAGATGATGGGATAGAAGACCATGGAAGAGCTACAGGGAGAGAGAGCAGGGGTGGCAGAGAAGTGCACAGAAGTAAGCTCCACGCACACACATGTGTTGGCATAAAAACATATCTCACAATCTTAGAGTAGATGCCAAGGTTGAGCCAAATCTATAAAAACTTTGGGCCTCAGTTCCCTATGTGATCATATGACTTTGTGTGTTATGGCTACTTTTATATAGGTCAAGGTCCTCTTGAGACAAAGACTGATTTGGAAGAGATAATGAGCTAATAGATATGTGAGCCCCTATCAACTGTATACTGTGCCACAGTAAAGGACACTCCATGTATAGTAGATGCATATAGTTGTGGGTTGATAAATGTTCATAAATGTAGAAAAATCCTTCTATGTATCATTTTCCAATCTTCACAGTGCATATACCTGATTTCAAGTTACTAGGTGCTTGGGAAGGGATACCTCAGACCACTACATCATGTAATATCTCTACTGTCCTCATACATTGGATGTACGTACCTTAATAGCACAGAAGGTAGTAAGAAAATTAGGAATTTCTATAGCTCGAGTGCTTATTGCCTTTACTTTGAGCATAATCTATTTAATTGTAAGTTTATATAATTTGATTTTGAATAGTGACAGTGCTTAATGATTAGCTCACACATTTTTGATATTTTAACAATTGTCTCTTTGGGGCTGGAGCAACTGACTCCAGCACACCACAGAAGCATGAGTCCCTGATGTAGGAGCTTCTTCAGGTTTAGTCCTTGTAATTTCAGTGCTTAGATTTGCATAAATAGATTTATAAAATATCCCATGGCTGCAGTTTCCTTCCCATCTATATGATGAGGGCCGTGGATTCATCTGATTGACCAAGGCAACCTTAAGTTCTCCCATTCTACATGTTTATTCACCAGAAGAAAAAAAAATTGATTATTATGTCAACTATTTTCTTAGCTGTATGCTTATGCTGTGATGACAACATTTCAACTACCTCATTTGGAACCAAAAACCTAAGTGAATGGGACATTCAGAACTGATTTACTTTACCTTGAGCAGAAATGAAGATTACTTATTTTGGTTTAGTATTGAACTATTAGAACATTTGCCTAGATTTAGTGGAATAGGACATTACCATATGTTCTCACATATTTGGATTTAATGAAAAAAATTTGACTATTTATTAAAGTGGTAGAAAAAATGAAATAGAACCAGAAAGTTCCTTATTTCCAAATATTTAAAACTTAAATGTTAGCTTTTGGGAGTGATAGGCCTAAAGTTAATTTTAGAGGACATCAGAATAAACCCTAAAGTTTTCAATATATTTTAAGCTGAGTCCCTCAAACTTATAGATCATAGAACCCTCTTTCCCAACAGAGTGTAACTACACAGCATATTGTTTGGAAAATGCTTCTCTGATACTTTGCCACAAAATAGTTGGAAAAATAACTTTTCAGTGTTGCTTATATAAGTTTAAACATTTGTATCTTTGAACAGCTTGCTTCTTTAGCTATTGACATGGAATCTACATTGATGGGTGCCACATAGCGCCACACACAGGAATGAGCCTGTTTCATAATCCAATCTTTATCCTGCCAGAACTGATGGCATGGCGGAGTCCCCCTGGGCTAAAGGTCGAAAGACTTAGGAAGGTTTTCTCTTTCATGTTCCATGAAGATACTCAACCTAATTTTCTTCTTCAGACATCTTCTTTTGAAAATGAGGTAGGCATGTTAGATAAGCCCAAGGGTTCATGACATAGATTTGTATCTTCTTCCAGTCCCCAAGTCTAGGGGGCCACACTCAGAGGAAACTCTAGCAGTGAGGAGGAGTATGGTCCTGAAACCTTAAACACAGCCATGGAAGGGGAGAACTAGAGAGGAGTTTAATTAAGCTAAATGTTCTAATGTTTGAATGTTGACACACTCAACCATGCTTAGGTCCAAGAGAATTAAAAAAAAAATTCTCTTGGGGAGAATAGAATTGATTTACATGATACTTCTTTCATTAAATTCAGTGAAGCCTGCAAAACTTGCTAATGAAGGAAAATTATGAAGTATTCTGGCTCAATTTACTTGCTCTTTCCAGAATAATTTGGCCTCAGACCATTTGACACAGAATCCGAAGTAATCAGATTTCAAAGAAATTAGCCTCTCATTCTTTAGCGAAAAACTCAAAGAAACATATTTTATGCTTATCTGAAAGTCAAAAGAGATATGGTAAAACTGGACTGGTGCTTTTTGTGCCATGATGGATGTTTAGGTTTTGTGATATATGTATATGTAGATATATGTATAGAGCTTTTTGATTTTTAGAGGCAAGTTACTGCTATGCCAACCCCAGAAGAAGAGAAGCCCTAGAGTATACATTTAACTGGAGGGTGAATGGTTACAGTAGACTTTGATGTTCAGAACTTTGACATTTTCTTGTTCATTTCTGATCCATTCCATGCACTGCAGTCAGAGTGATCAATATGAACCTTCAAACCTGATTAAAACTTTTCTTAAATCCATTTAAAGAGATTACAGTGCTCTCAGCCTGAGATACAAACTCCTCAGTGAGACTCTGAAGCCCTGTGTAAGTTAGCTCTGGTCTAGCCTTTTCGCCTTGGGTAAGCTAGGTAGCCTGGGCTTATCTTAGGTTTTAGTTATATTACCCCATACTATGATTAGACACACATGTCAAAAGTCCAACCCCAAGTACTCAGCACCCATAACAGCCCAGGATTGCAATGAGGACTCATTTACTGGGGTCCTCTGAGGGACTGGGGCTCACTATACACCTGCACCTTGCATCCGGCTGCTTAGTCCACCCAAAGTAGAGAGTTTAGAAAGATCCCAGTTAGCATTAGGTGCTCTGGCCTCAAGGGGACACTTGTACTCACATTTTATGGCCATCACTACTTGACTTCATCTAACCATGAGGTTGCTCTCCTGGGGCTCCATGACTCCAGGACTCTTGCTGCTTGCTCTCTCCCAGAGACCCTCCCTCCACCTCTACTTCCATTGTAATTCACTTGTTCATTCTTTTCCTTCCTTTCCCTACATCTACTCACATAGCCAGTCCACCCATGCACTGCTCTCTTTCATTTCTGGTTTTCTTCTTCTTCTTTGCAGTGCTTAGAATTGTCTTTTCTTCTTGCTCCAACTTCTCTCTTCCTTTACAATTTAGCTTTCGATCTCTGTCTCCTCGCTCCAGAGCCTTCTCTGTCTGTACCCAAAGTGATAAGTCCTTTCTCTGGTCTCTGTAAAATGTGGTATTCACTGCTCACATAAACTGTAACACAGTAGACTGTAAATACTTACTCAACCGTCTTTGTTTCAAACAAAGTGTAAGCCTACCAACTGACTGCTGTATTCATGTACTTTGAATAGTGTCTGACAAAGAGACTCTTAACAGGCATTTAATGACTGTTGACTATTTGAAGGAATTAGTTAGATTCATTATGATGAAATACTTAGCATCACCATGTATAAGAGAAACTTATTTTGTCTTGTCTCTAGAATATTTTAGCTAAAATTTTATCCAACTACAGGACATTGATTTTATTTTGGTTGCTAAAATATAACAACATAAAGACTAATGGTACGGAGAGGGGGGTTGAATGGCAGCATGTAAAATTGAATTTAAATTAAAAAAATACTCTAACTTAATGGACCTTATGAGACTGAAGCAAATGGTAACCATGCAATTCTGTTATTTTAGGTTTCAGCCTAACAAATATAAGTACTCAGCCACAGACATGTTAATTTGTTTTAACATGATTTTTTTTCTAGCATTTAGAAAATAGTATGTAGGGCAGAGCTAATCTGAACAGTTCTCATTTTTAACTTCACAAGCTTATAACCCATATATCAATGATATGGGGAATTTAAACTCAACCTAGGAATAATGCTTTCTCATTCTACAACTGATACTGTGTGTGGTAAATTACCCTTGGGGGAGGTTTGAAATACCAAGTACTCTAGCCTGCATTTTAAATTCAATCTCACATTGCCAAGTTTCTCAGATGAGGCTCAAGGAGCTCTGAGAATTAACAAAGTTGTTAAAGCATATTCTCAACATATGAGTATTAGGGGTTTGGTCTGAGCCCTCTAGAGCAGGAAAATGTCATAAAATTAGGAGCATGCTAGTATATGAGCAGAAAGCAAGCTTTCCAACTATATACACACACATACTTAGTTGTATGTATCACATAAGCTTTCAAGTCTGGAGAAATTATTGCTAGAGCATTAAACACTGGGGAAAAGAGTTTTATGGAAAAGGAACACATCCAAGTAAAGAATTAAACAACAACTAGTCTAACTGTAAAATGCTTCACTTGATTTTGAGGACCTGTTTGGGTTCCCTCAGAGCCAGAAATGGAAGTCATTGTGAACTGGAGTTAAGTCCTGAGCCAGAACTCAACACCTGCTAAGGGATGTCATTCCACGGATACTGAAGAGGAGGACACTGCTGGGTATCATGGTTGCTGTTTCTCTGCCTACTCAACCCCAAAATGGAAACAGCCTTAACAGAGTGGGTGGAGCCCGCTAAACCAAATTGGCCTTCCAGGCCCTGATTTGTCTCATCTGGTCAGAGGAATCCTTCACCTGAGGGTATTTCTTTGCATAATTACCAAAGCCAAACACCACTTTACAATGTATTCCAGTAATTCCAATGTTTTTGTCACAAGCCTAGTAGACAGCTCACTTTATGGGCTTTATGGGATCATTGTATTTGGGCATATTTGGTATACTTTTAGAGATTATTTTATAACTGAATTATTTGATATACTTAGGCAATTTTATAAGCACTGAGTTATTTTATAATTTTATTAGCTAGACAGTTCTTGAAGACATGGGCCATTTGGCAAATAGAAACCAAAACTCCCTATTTTTTTCATTTTTAAACGTTTTTATTGGCTTAAAATTATATTTATATATATACATATATATTAACACAACAATATGCTCAGTATCATAGGTTATTAGATAAAGCCATTGAATCCATGATGACATTCCCTTTTATGCTTTAGTTATTCTCCCCATGACTCTTATATTCTTTCTACCGCCTCTTCTGCAAATTTCCCTGAGTCATGGTGGGTGAATTCAAATTTTCCATAGTAATTAGGCTTGTGAAAGTCTCTAAATTTGTGTTTTGGACAATTTTGGGCACCCTTGGTGCCTGTCTCCATTGTCCTTCCGTAGGTTATCTGCCTTGCTGTGGGAATAGATGTTTTGCTCGTCATCCCAATTCCTTAGCAGTTGTGTTTGGGCTCTACATGCATCATCTCCTGTTTGGGGGGTCCCTGTCACATCAGGTCCCCTTGGTGGAGTTCCTTTACCCCCGGCTCTTATTGCCTTCTGAAAGATACCAACAAAGTCTCCAGAGGAGAGTGAGATTATTATTGGTCAATTGAGACAAATATTGCTAGGTTGGTGAGCGTTTGGCAGGTGTAGCCTTTCTGATGACCTATGGTTAGTGAGAACTTCCCAACTTAGATGGGGTTCTTGGTCCCCCTTCAAGGTTGCCTTGGGTCCCCTTATTAGTCAGGGGTTCCCTGCCTCTGAGCAGATCTCATAGCCAATTAGACAGCTGTTGATTACCCACCTAGGTTGAGTGACACTGTTGCACAGATGGGCACTTCTTGACTTGCCGGTCTGTGTCATGTAGCAGTGTATTCTGCACTCTCAGGCCATTGGTTGGTGTAACTTGAAGATGCCTCCTGCTCAGTCAGGATATCATTGGTCTGCTTCCCCTGGCAGCTCATGCAAAACCTTCTGGCATTACCCAGGCTGCCCTTCTGGGAACTGATTTTGTTTCTGGATTCAGCAGGGTCTCTTAGTGTTGTGTGATATCAGTCTGTGGAATCTTCAGCAATAGGGTCTTATCTTTTGCCTGAGGTGGGTATTCAAGGTTCTGTGACAAAAGTTTGTCTTATTTTAGGGACTCTGTGGGTCCTTCTGATCAACAGCTCATTGTGGGAGATAACTACTTACTGGGTCCGGGATCCAGAGGACAGCGTCCTTTGTACCATAGGTAGGTTTCCACCCTCCCCCTCTGTTGCAGTCAGCTTTCTAGTTGCTGCGCAGAAAGAACCCAAACAAAAGCGGCTTGTAGAGGAATGGGTTTATTTGGCTTACGGACTCGAGGGGAGACTCCATTCTGGCAGGGAAAACGATGGCATGAGCAGAGGGCTGGACATCACCTCTGCCACAGCACTGCAAACAGCGGCAGGAAGGTGTGCCAAACACTG
>PVHP010035565.1:0-18446 GCA_004024765.1 Zapus hudsonius
TCTTTTACATCCTTGGTAAGGAATATTCCGATATGTTTAATTTTTTGTGTGGCTATTGTAAATAGAATAGTTGCTCTAATGTCATTTTCAGTATATTTGTTCATGGTATAAATGAAGATTAATGGTTTTTGTTGTTAATAGGACTGTTGCTCTAATTTCATTTTCAATATATTCGTCCATAGTATAAATGAAGGTTAATGATTTTTGTTGTTAATAGGACTGTTGCTCTAATTTCATTTTCAGTATATTCGTCCATAGTATCAATGAAGGTTAATGATTTTTGTGTGTAGATTTTATATTTTGCTTTCTTGCTTCAGCTCTAGGAGTTTTTGGTGGAGACATAGGGTCCTTAAATAAAGAACCATATCATCTACCAATAAGATTGGTTTGACTTCTTCCTGTTCAATTTGTGTCCCTTTTATTTCCTTCTCTTGTCTTACTGCTCTAGCTGAGACTTCAAGTACTATCTTAAATAGCAGTGGGAGCATGCGCTCCTCTGTCTTGTTCTATAACTTAGTGGGGAATGCTTCAAGTTTTTTTTTTGGTGTTTTTTTGCATTTAGTATGATATTAGCTTTGTGTTTGTCATATACAGCCTTTATTGTGTTGAGATACGATCTCTCCATCCATAGTAGCAGTAGTTTGAATGTATGTTCCCCCAATAGAAACTTTGATTTCTAGCTCTCTGGCTGGAAGAGGGGTCACTGGGGATGAATCCTGGGGTTTAGCCCTAAGGTGTGCTTGGGGGTGGATCTGATTCCAGCCTAAAAGTATACAAAGAGGTCTGAGCTCTGCCGGGGTTCCTGGTGTTTTGTTGCCTATTTGCTTACATGTGGTTCTAGCTGGTGGTGGTTTCTGCTTGGATCTGTGAAAGGGAGACAGTTTCTTCCAACATTATGGAACTCCCCCTGATCTATGGGCTTCAAATGAATCCCTTTCTACCCTGAACTGTGACTGGTTTGGATGTCCCTCCTAGCAACATGGACATGACTACAAATTGTCTAATGTTTATATCATAAAGTGATGTTTTATTTGGTCATAGGCCTTTTCTGCGTCTATTGAGATGTTCTTGTTATTTCTGTCCTTAAGTCTATTTATATGATATATCACATTATTTGATTTCCATATAGCAAACCATTCTTGCATTCTTGGAATGAAGCCTACTTGATCGAGGTGGATGCATTTTTAATGTGTTCTTGGATTCATTGTGCAAGATTTTTTTCTGGGTAGGGTCTTGCTCTAGCTGAGGCTGACCTGGAATTCACTATGTAGTCTCAGGATCACTGTAGCCTTGAACTCGCAGTGATCCTCCTATCTTTGCCTTTAGAGTGCTGGGATTACAGGCATGTGCCACCATGCCCAGCTGATTGTGAAAGATTTTTATTGAGAATTTTTGCATCAAAATTCATCAGGGATATTGGTTTATAATTTTCTAAGGACCTTTTGAATTATGATTATGAATGTTTATTATAGGAAACTCCATTTGTTAAAAAGTTTATGTGGAAATCTTTTCTCTTAGACTGATAGCCAAAACATGCTGATTTTATCTGCCAGTCTAGATAAAATTAATCCACTCACTATCTCCTGACTGGTTTATTATATGAATTAGGCAAACCATGTGAAAAGATTCTCAGAATTATAAACATACCATATAACATTCCTCTTTAAAATTTTCCCTTACATGTAAATATAACATGGTGTGGTAGTTTTAACATAAGATGTCCCTTGTAACCACCTGTGTTTTGATTCAGGTTAATTCTTTTTAAAACTTATTTGTTGTTAATAATTAGATACATTGCATGAGCAAGTCTTGTGATGGTACCCACAATTCCGTCTTCTTTGTCCCCAGCCTGCTGAGGGCCCTCAGAGAGATTGCTGGAATGGTCCATGGGATAGGGGGTTATAAATTGAACAAGTAGTAGCCAGTGTGTGTGTGTGTGTGTGTGTGTGTGTGTGTGTGTGTGTGTGTGTGTGTGTGTTGTTGTTGTTGTTGTTGTTGTTAAGGGGCACAATATCTCTGGATACTCTCCCCTCACCATGGCTCTTACAATCTTTCCACCCTCTCTTCCACAAAATTCCCTGAGTCATGGTGGGTGAGGTTTAAGTCTGCTTTACTGTTGAGATCTTAAGAGTCTCTGGATTTCTGCTTTGGACTATGTTGAGGCATTAATTCTTAATTCCTAGTCTGGTAGAGCCTTTGAAAGATGGAGCCTTGTTCAGGAGATATGCCACGAAGGGCAGGCCTTGGAGTGTTATAGCTCAGCCCTGCATGCTTCACTCAGCTCACTCTACTTCACCCCTCTTGTTTTAGAGATGTGATTCCAAGCTATCTGCTTCTGCCATGCTTTCCACAGCATGATTGAAATTTCCCCTCAAAACCATAAGCCAGAAATAAACCCTTTCCTTTCCACAAGTTTCTTTTGTCAGGCATTTATAGCAGGTACCTACTAGGAAAAAAAAATGGTACCAAGAGTGGGGTTGGCTAAAACAAATGAACTCAAAAATATACAACAGAAACTCAGTTTTCCTCAACACATGTCCATATCCATCCTTTTCTCTTTTTCATCTATCAAGTCTTCATCCTATCCCCTCTTCTGTGAAAGCTCAGATTCCGAATAGTTCACAGTGCCACCGAATCTCACAAATTCTGAAGTATTTTAAATTCAATGTAGAGAAACAAGCCTACCATTCTGTACCGAGTACTTGTTTTCTCAGCATTGTAATGCACCAGGCATAAGCTGACTTGCCTTCTGACTTGGCTCAGGGAGGAAGGACAAGTGAAATCGCTCTGCAGGGTCTGGGCTGTTCCAGCTGTCCCCCTTGTACCTGTATGTTTCTGTGACCTCTGAGTTTGCTGCTACTCTCTTTTGATAGGTGGCGGGGTATGTGATGGCTGGACCATTTTCTATATTTTCAGACTATTGCTTGGGCCCCCGCCTCTCATCTGTTGTTCGTCAAACAAGGCTGCTTTGGTAACAACCCATGGAATGAGCCATTGAGGTAGTCCTCAAACAAAGCAAGATAACAAAGCATGGAGAAGATAGTCATGCCAGTATCCCTAAGGTGGGACTTTCCCCCTGGGTTTGGGGGTATTTGTGCCACTGCTCATCCTTCAGTAGTTCTTTCCCTGTCATTAAGAGAAAGCCAAGCAGCTGGCAAATCCTGTCTCAGCACCTAGTGAATCCTTATCATAGCTACTGCTGTTCTCATATTTACTGAATAACAAGTGAATCATAGTAGATTCTCTGGAAAGCTTAAGGAGCATTTCATTATTGATCCCACATAAATCACTTCTGGGAAATCAAATGGGGGCTTTGAACAATGGAATCATTTGATTTTATATGTTGGGCCACCTAAGTAGGCATGGACTCTGTTGATATGTAACATCCCCACCCCCGCCGCGTAGTGTCTGGCTCCTACTTTCCTGTGATACTTTAGAGAGTATCTCCTTGAAGTTTGCTTTGACCACCCAGCTGCCAGCTTGAATCACAACCTCTTCCATATCTTGGGTGGCAACATTTAACAAGTAGATTTTATTAATTCCTAGATACTAAAACTTAACAAAAAAATAAGTGCTAAGATGCATTTTTAAAATGTGTCATATGTTATTTTAGGCATATGAGCTATGAAATAATGGCAATAATGGTCTGTTTAAATCCATTAAATCATGTGGCTGGCTGAAAGTGTTTCATGAAATGCAGTGGAGTAATAACTGTAGGTCAAACTGAATTCTGGAAAATGACCACATGGGGACCAGGCAGGCTCAAGGACATGAGTATCCTCTGAGGCAGAAATCATTTCAATGGAATTTCCTGAGGTTCACAGAGAACATATAGCATATAAAACAAAAAAAGCTTGAAGGTCCAGTCATTTAATAATTTTTATAACATTCAAATAAGAGACATACTGGGATGGTCCTTCCCTGTCTGTCCATTTTCTGCACGAATCTGACAGTTCTCAGGGACTCACCATGGCTTTGTTCTAAGGTGTGTATAATGCACAATACCCTATTCTTTTCTCCAGTAAACTGGATTGGTGTAGTCAGAGACCTCCTCATCTCACAGATAAAAATTTGAACTTGGGCAGTACCTGTCAAACTTGAATGTACATATATGAAGCACTTGTAGTAGTTGGTCTAGAATAGAGCCTGGAAATGCGCATTCCTAACCTACTGTTCTGTATTGTAAGACCTGAGAGGATGTGAATGGTTCCAATTTCCATTGGAAAGAGAGTAAGCCTTCAGGGCAGAGTGGAGAAAGGAATGGACTGCATATGTTTGTAAATTAGGATATTGATGCTATTGGCTAATAATTGGAAATAATTAGTGTAGATATCTATAATAGAATCCATCATAATCTTTGTGACATTGCTCTAAGTACTATTAGCATCCTGCAAGAGAGAATAAGTAACTAAGAGTTGGTCTTAGAACCTCAAATACGTCATGTTCAACACAGAACCGTGGTGTCTTACTTGCCTTTGTCTTGAATACTGGCGTGGAACTAGATGGGGTGGCTTTTTTCTTTGTGAAAAGGATGCTTTGGTCCAAGAAGACACAGAATTTTCTAGCAACAATCCAACAGCATAATGGACTGCTCACTTCTAGTGTTTCTTGAACTGTGTGTAATTGGGTTACTCGGTGGCTTTCAAACTATGTTTTACAGAGTTGCTTTAGAGGTGTTGGCAGATGGGGAGAAGAAGAGATTTGGAGGGCAGGAATCTTTCTGCCTTTACCAGGGAACAGTTTTAAAGTAGGGATGTTGGGGTTCTGTGTAGGTTTGCTTGAGTAACTTTTCTGATGCTATATTACTTGTTAAAAACCTTCAGGCTTGGACATCTCTAAGCTCTTTTCTAAAATTAACATTGTGAGATTTGGCCAGGTTGGTGCGTGTCAGAGCTTAAAGTGGAGCTGGCCAATTGCTCTTTCTTCCAGCCCAGGCTGTCCTGGAACCCAGACTTAGAACTCTCTTCCTCCCATGATGCCCTGGCAGCTCATTGCTCAGAGGGTCAGGGGAAAAATGGAGAACTGAACGATTTTGTTACAAAGCGCAAACCTCCACTAAATGAGAATGTATCGGGCTGGAGTAGGGAATCATAAATAGCCTGTGTTTTCTACCTCCCAAGAGGAGTAAAATTCCCTGCAAAAAGAAATGAAACAAAAGAGGATTCACCATCACTTCTCAAATGGGCCTGTGGGGGATGGGGTGTGTTCACTGACCCACACTCAGTGAGGAGCAGAAATACTCAGAATTTCCAAGACCCCGCCTTTAGAACTACCATCCTGGACACATGTGAACTTGGTCGAGATGTATAAAAAAAGGATCCAGACAACCCATGGAGGAAGTTATCCAGCGGAGTGGGGAGGGGAAGGCAGCGGGGAATTGGGGATAACAACTCATTGTTTGCCCACTAAATATTGTAACTCATTATGGACAATAAAAAAAAGTGACTGTACATGTAGCTTGAAGTGTTCCAGGCTTCCTTTCCTCTTGGTTTTCACAGCTTCCCAAGCAATAAGGAAATCTCATAAGAAGGAAAGACTGGCTTTCAGGTTGCATGACCTTGGGAAGTCTTGGAATTTTAGAGCACAAAAGAGCTTAAGGGAAATTTCCATTTTACAGAGAAGGAAACTTGAGATTGCAAGAGATCAGCCATTTGATACATGCAAAGTCAGATTTGGAACCTATGGTCGTGATTTCCATTGTAGTGTACTTTCTATTACAGAATGAGCTTCTTCTTTCCCTGGGCCTCAGGTACTATCTGTACCTGAAAGGATTGAGTTGGCCCAGAGATTTCATAGATGTGCTTTGTTTAACCCAAACAGAGTTATAAAATCCGCAGTGTGAGTCCTCTGGGTGGAGCACCAGGTCTGTGTGACACAAACCCCATGATTCCCATCTATCTGTGGCCACACCCACCCAGCCCCTGGTTGGCATGAGTTTAAGACCCTGAGCTCTAAGGGATCTCCAAGATCCCTTCCAACTTTCCCCATGTCTCCTGTGTAACCCAGTCTTCTCTCTTCAAGCTTTCCGACAGCAGACAGGATTCCTGATGAGGAGAGAGAGCCCTTTGGACTGACTTTGTCCCTTTCTGGCAGAAACACCACCCATCAAATCTGGGGTGGGGGCAATAAGAAATCACAAGGGTTTAGTCATCTCAACCCAGAGAGGCCAAAGTCTGACTAAAGACAGACTCAGCTTATTAAATGTAACTAGTTGGAAGCCACCCAGAATGATCAAGTCGGAACCCCTCCAGGGTAAGAAATAAAGGGCCCTAAAACTCCACCCTTCAGGGGAGACCCCTATATCACACATGTAGAAAGTATGTGAGGCTGGAACATGATGTTTTCTGGATGGGCAGCATCCCATCTGAAGCTCGGTGCTGGGAGGAGTGTTGGCTGCAAATGCTGGGTTGGCCTGGAATGAAACAATGACTATGCATCATGCATGCTTCAGGGTATTCTGCTAAGTATGAGATCACTCCTGCTGTGCTGGGCTCTCTTCACATAGCATGTTATCTGTAACAGGGGAGTTAGAAAAGGCAATGACTTTAAACACTCCGAGGAGCCTTTCCCTTGCCCCACAGAGTGAGGCTTTTTCCCCAGCCCTGTTATAACCCACTTTGCAGAAGGCTGACATCGGATCTGGGATGTGGGAATGTGAATGATGCAGACTTTGTCCTGGGATGTGAGCTGTGTGGTGTTAGTTACTACCTTTTCTAGCTGGTCATTCATTTATTCAACAAATATTTATGGAGTGCCCACTCTGTAACTGACATCATTCCAGTGCTTAGAATATACCCGGCAGAATACTAGGCTATCCATGGTCCCCTACCACAAAGACCGATACAGATGGCCCACAGAGGAGGATATCCAGCTGACTTAGGATGGGGAGGGGGGGCCATGAGGAATTGGGGATAACAACTCATTGTTGGCACACTAAACAATGTAACTCATTATGGACAATAAAAAATTTAAAAAACAATAAAAGTCATATTCCCCCCCCAAAAAAAGAATATATCAATAAATAAACAACAACAACAACAAAAAAAAACACTGATCTCATGGAGCTATAGTCATGCAATACAGGGGTTATTCTAAATAGATCTTAAGAAGGTTTAAGGTCTTAGCATAATCTTCTTGGTTACTGACAGTGTTTCTTGCTGGCATTTTAATAGATACTAAGAATCTAATGGGCTTGACTTACTCTGTTCAAGGTATGAGCATCCTTTATAGAACATGTTGAAATGTAATTACCATGATAATAGCAGTAAAAGGTGGAAACTTTAGGAGATGATTTGGTCATGAGGGCGATTTATCACAGGAATGGCTTAGCTATTGTTGAAGTGAGTTGGTTATGAAATTGGTAGTTTCCCCTCCTTTTCTTGTTTCCACATTCTATCTTACTACGTGATGCCTTCCACCACGTTATGATGCTCAAAGCGGGCCTCTTGACCTTGAACATGCCAGCTTACAGAATGGTGAGGTGCATGAACATCTGCTCATTGTGAATTACCATCAAGCAACAGAAAGACCTTGTCATGGTTTGATCCAGGTGTCCCCCACAAACGAATGTGTTCTGATAGATCGATCCTCAGCTGATGGCAGTTTGGGTTTTACAACCTCGATGAAGCTGTGTTGTTGGGGGTGGGCTTATGGGGTTATAAGCCAGCTTCCCCTTGCCAGTATTTGGCACACCTTCCTGCCGCTGTTTGCAGTGCTGTGGCAGAGGTGATGTCCACCCCTCTGCTCATGCCATCGTTTTCCCTGCCAGGATGGAGTCTCCCCCCCAAGTCCGTAAGCCAAATAAACCCATTCCTCTACAAGCTACTTTTGTTTGAGTTCTTTCTGCGCAGCAACTAGAAAGCTGACCACTACAGACCTCATAAGCACTGTGACTATGAAAAGCAAACAATCTTTCAGGTTTTCTGACTCTGTTTCTTCCTCCAATATTCTAACTATTAAAGAACCTTCTGCAACATCTGAATACCAAAATGAGACTTTAGAGCTTCCTGGCTTGTCTGTGTACATAAAAACCCAAGTGGTGTAAAAATGACCTCGCTTCTCTACAGCCAGCTGTCTCTCCTGGGTCTGATCTCTCTGTTGTCAGCACGGGTTGTGATTCCCCTTCTCTTTTCCCCCTGCATTTGAAACCTTGTCTTCAGCTACTTCTTGTGTCTTTGATTCTTGGTCAGCAAATCCACTAACTCCTTTGATGTGTTTCCTGTGTCTGTGCTATCTCTGTTTTCACTGTCCATCTCTGCTCTTCTTCAGATCATTTTGGGATCTGTGCATTAGCCTCCCAGGAAACCTGCCTGATTTCAGGCACCCCCACTCCCATCCATCCTGCATGTGGACACCAGACAAATGTGGCTTAAAGGCTTTCATCTCACTGCTCTCTGCTCTCATTAAACATAAATCTACATGGTTGGACTCCCCTTCAACAATCCAACAGTTTTTTCCCCCCACTTCTCAACACATACTCTCTGCTCTTAACCAGGTAGGTCCCTTAACGTTCCTCAAATGCACAAAGCTAATTTTATTTATGTTTACGACTTTCTCCCCACCCTTCTTCCTCTAACCAAACTGGATCACATACCTACTTGAAGTAGATTTCAAGTGTCACCTCTCTCTGGCACCTTCATTGGTCAAGAACTAACTCTCTTTCTATGAGCTTAGTTAGGACTTCAGTTTGAATCATATTATTTAGCAGTGATGTACATTAGTCTTTAATGGTTTGACATATTAATCTCATCTCAAGCTGGGTGTGGTAATACACGCCTTTAGTCCCAGCTGAAGTAGGAGGATTGCCATGAGTTTGAGGCCAGTATATGGCTACAGAGTGAGCTCCAAGTCAGTATGAGTCAGAGTGAGAACCTACCTTAAAATATAAATAAATAAAAATTAAAGTTAAAAAATATGAATCTCATATCTTCAAATGAGTTCTAAGTTCCTTAGCCAGAGCTATGGATGATACTGTATGATCCACACCATAGCTGCACCGTGCTGTACTTCTCTGTCATACATTGATTGCACTATACACTACAATTTTGTACCTGAGACTTTGATATTTGATAAATTGTATTGAGGCTGTTCTATGACTTGAATGTGGTTTGTCCCTATCTTGGTTCTCCATCATAATGTTATTGATGGGGCTTTTGTGAGGCCTTGAAGAGATACGATGAGATATTTAAGAGAATAATTCTCTTCCCATGGGAGGGTGGTGGTGTTCTCCCAGAAGTCCAGTGACATAGGATTGTTCTAAGTGGACCTGGCACCTCCCCTCAAGCTCTCTTCTGTACAGGATACACATTCCTGTCATGTGAAGATGATATTGTCTAGGGGTGTGTTGGGGCTCATTTTCTCTGTTGACTTCAGACTTAACAGTAAGAAAGGGTTTAAAATAATAAAATATATCTCAAAGAAGAGGTGAGGAAAGCAAGGAGAACACACACTCCTCATAGAGGAGGAGATTCTGGAGCTGGAGTATCTGTCACCTAGAGGAAACTGCAAATAGGAAAGCCCACTGTGGTAGTTTGAATGAATGTCCTCCAATAGATTCAAGAGTTTATACCAGTTTTTCTCCAGCTGCTTGGCTAGAGGGGTGTCACCTTGGCCAGATCATAGGGTCCAGCCCTAAGGTGTTTCTGGGGTGGGTCTAAAATTTCAGCTATATATACAAAGAACAGTCTAAGCTCAAGCCTGAAGTTCCTGCTGTTTTATAAGTTTGAGTTTGCCTGCTTGAGGTGCTGGTGATGGGTTTCTCTCTCTGTTTGGACCTGTGAAAGGGGGCCCAGCCTCTTTTGCCATTCTGGAACTTCCTCTGGATCTGTTACTTCAATAAATCCTTTCCTCCCAATCTGTGCCTGGTTTAGAGATTCATCCCAGTGGGTGTGGCTGACTAGGACACCCGCCCATTCAGAGTCTATGGTTGGACCGTTTAAATGGAAACAAAGGTGCAGGTTAGTCCAAGATGCATCTAGTACTGCACAGATCCCAGCATGCCCACCAAGCTAGTCCCCCCAACCAGTAGGAAAATTCACTTCCACCAGGAAGAAAAAGGAGGAGGAAGAATCTACCCTCTTTGCCACTTTAAGTGAGAATATAGCTATCTACCAAAGTCCCGTTTCCCTATCTGTTGCCTCGTGAAGAAAACTCTCTAGTTCCTACAGTGTTTCAATCCCTTTTGCTCAGAAGTCTCCCTAAGTGCTGTTAGGGAAATGGGGCAATGTCCTTTCTAACCTGTTCATGTTGATAAGGAGGTATTGTAGACAAATATACATTGCTGGGATGAACTTCCAAACCAGACACAATTTATGGGAGGAAGGGGTTTATTTCAAGCTTACAGATCCATCAGTGGTGGAAGAAACTGCTTTCATACCTCCAAGCAGAGAGAAACAAGCAAACAGCCAGCAAAAAATGAGCAAACACAAACTTGCAGCAAGCAGGACCCCTAGAGCTCAAACTTCTCTGCAAATCTTTAGGCTGGAATTCAGGTCTACCTGAAGACATACTTTTGGATTGGAACCCATGATCTGTCCCCAGTGACACCTCCACCAGACAAGTGGCTGGAGACCCAAGTTATGAGCTTCAATAAAACACCTGAGTCTATGGGGGACATATAATCAAGCTACCACAAAGGGTAATGTTAACCCATAGCAGTCAAGATTCCTCTAGAGGGAAGGCTATGTAAGAGCCCATGGTAGAACCTTCTGGACTCATGGTCAGCTTTTGGGTACTGGGGTGTCTATATTTTTGGCATTTGGAACAGGATCTGAAACACATATAAAGGAGTATTAGTAACATTTGAGTAAAAGATTGAAGTTCCTCTCAAGTTATGGGATGTTTAATATTGTGAGGTCAGGATGATCTGTAGCCCTATCAGAAGTAGATTAGGATAGCATGAAAGGAGAATTGTAAAAATTAGAAAGATAACAGCCAGCACTATGCCGAAGCATGGTTATACCAAGTTAGGGCTAGGATCATTCATTTTCAAGCACCTTAAATACCACAGGTAAAAATTGATCTTGGGTTTGAGACAGTTGGCATCTGAAGGACAGCTTGAGGTCGTATGAAGGTTCACAGGTGTAGTGGGGCCTTTAGCTTTTTGGTCTGGACGGTCAGTGGAGACACTGACAGGGTCTGGAGCAGTCCACAGCTTGAGGTGAGTGTGATTATCCACAAATCCAGTCCACTTGCATTGCCATAGGAATAGATAAATTAAAGGAGACGGTCCTTCCCAGAGAGGGTGAGTAAGGCCCTTGTTAGGATCTGGGGTCTTAATCAGTACTAAGTCTCCTGGGCAAAAGTGTGTGTGTGTGGGGGGGGTATCCATTTTTTTTCTTCTCAGGAAATCCCAGTTTGTTTCTCTGATATTTGTTAGAATTTTGCCAGTGGAGTGACATTGGCCACTAATCTAGTCATCTTGGAGTCTAATATCAAGTCATTGGTGAGAAAGGGCCTACCATAGAAGGCTTCAAAAAGCGTTAAGCCCTGACGGGTTTCTAAGCCCATGCAAGGCGAGAGGTAGGTAGCAGTTTAGTGCGGAGGGATGCGTTTTCTGAATGAGCTTCTTTAGATCTCTCTTTAAGTACTCATCAACTTCTACTTTTTCTGAGGTCTGAGGCCACCGGGCACAGTATAAATGCAATTGATTTCCCAGTGCCTTAGCCAGTTCCTGAGGGACTTCTGCCTTAAAGGCAGGCCCATGATCACTCTGAGAAGCTGTGAACACACCTATCTACAGTCACCCTCTTCCTTAAGAAGGGAAATTGCCTAAAGCTTTTAAGGCATGCTTTATGTCCTGGCTGTACTTTTCTTGCTGAGTGCTTGAGACCAAGTAGGTAGCCTAAATTTAACTCTAATTTTTTTTCTCTTTCTCCCTATTTTTAAAGTCAACTGTGGCTTTTTTTCAGGAGAGACTTGGGAGGAGCTAAATGCCTCTCTCAGCATTTTTGCTGTCACTCGGGAAAATGAGGACTGTGCTGACCTTGGAAGCATCGAGGACCTTCCCCTCTGTTCTGACTCCCCTTCTTCAGAGTGTACATTGTTTGGAGTCCAAACTCTGGGCCTCCATAAGCTCTCTGATCAAGACAATAGTTGACTTTCTAGAGTCGTAGGATTTGCCCCTTGTCTCTGAGCCCAGGCTGACCTCAAACTATAGTATTCTCCTACCTCACTGTGAACAGGTTTTCACCCAAATGAGCCTATCTGTGTATGCTACATGAATCCTGGACCACTGGATGAGTACATTCTATCTCGATTTCTGAGGATCTTTGACTATTTATGCCTGGGATAGAAATAGTCTATGAGATCTGTGGCTCATGGGGACAGTGAGGGCTGCCACTCATACCCAGGGAAGGAGGGGACTTTAGCAAAAAAAAAAAAAAAAAAAAGGAAAAGAAAAGTAGCTTTGGAATTCAGCCAAGCTACCTGTGGCTGGTGGCTTCCCCTGGCCAGGAAAGCAAGGAAGGTATCAGAAGCTCAGTGCTTCTGCTTCCTTTCCTGGTGAGATTCTTTAATAGTGACTTTGAGCTGAGTCTGAGTCGGTGGTCTTCAGAAAGCAAATTCCAAACTGAGCCCTCAAAGATGATACCACCTAAGGGTGTGTTAGGGTTTTTGTTTTTCTCTGCCAAGTGAAAATTTAAAAAGCAGACAAAGGTTTAAAAGAATGAAGTTGATTTCAAAGTAAAAGGTGAAGGGAGCAGAGAGAGAGAGAGCAGAGGCTCCTCATGGAGCCGAGGATTCAGGAGCTGGACTTGTATGGAAGAGAGAAGCCTTCCCATCCAGAGCCCAGGATTGGTCAGTTTAAACCGAGGTGAATGTGCTTGCTGGTCTGTGATGCATCCAGTCCTGGGCAGGTCCCAGAAAGCTCACCAAGCGAATCCCTCAGCAGGAACTTTCATGTAGGCCAGGAAGAGGAAGAAGGAGGAAGTGGGATCATCATCTTCACCATTAGAGGTTGGAATACAGCCACCTACCAAGGGCCCTTTTCCCTATACATCTGCCCAGCCAAGGAAACTGTCTAGCTCAGATAGTGTTTTAATTCAATCCACCATGAGTCCTTCACTTTAGCTGAGAAGATGTCAATTCTAAGCTCTTGAACCTCTTGAACTATAAATTAAATGAATTTTTCTTTACAATTGCTCAGCTTTGAGTATTTTGTTATAGCAGCACATAACAGGCTAAGACAGATAGACTCTTCCCTACCCAATAGTCCCCCTTCTGCACTCCCCTTTATCCCTCCTAACTCCACTATGCTTAAGTAACACACACACACACACACACACACACACACACACACACACACACATCCTTATCCATTGGTAGTCATGGCTGTCCCACCCTTGGAAATCTATATTTATATAAATGTAAATATATATAAATCTATATATATAATGTATGAGAGATACATTATAAATTTCCAGGCATAATATTTATTCTAGTGTTCTGGCCACATAGTTTATATTCACTTGAAAATGTTAAGTAAATAAGAAACTGGCTCTTTACAAAAAAAAATCTCCTAGTTAACCTGATCTTCATGGAGAAATATAATTTAAATAGTCTTCTAAAGAGATTCAGTCACGTTCAAAACAATGTTTGCTTGGGGGCTGAGGAAATAGCTCAGTGGACAAAGTACCTGATGTGTGAGGATCTGAGTCTGGGTCCCTAGAAGTCATGTCCAGCCAGATGCTGAGGGTTGCGCATCTGTGTCAGCAGCAAGTGGGTTGGTAAAGGCAGAATTGCCTGCGCAGAAGCTCACAGGCCAGCTGACCTGACAAAGGCAGAAGTAGAGATCCTGTCTCCAAGGTGGAAGGAGACAGACACCCGACATTGTGCTCTGACTGCACTCACACACATGAACACACACATTCACAAATACACCTCCCCCCAAAAGTGTTTTCTGGTCAAGAAGCTAAAGTGTTACATAGAAGAAAATTCACTTTAGGATTGTTAAGATGGAAAACGATTTCTCTAGGAGAAATGAAATATGGATGATTATCCTTTGGTAACAGATTCAACTTGTACCAAATGATTATGAACCGCATGCTTCATGCCAATTCATATGCACCATGTACGTTACCTCATGTGCTATAATCATCATGTGTCGCATATGAAATACATGAAACACATCATGAATGCCCCACTTGGTAGCAAAGCCATCCAAGTCTAATTAGTTTATTTTACAAACTGTTTCAAGTTCTTACCCCAGAATACGCAAGCGATAGGAAAGCAGTATAAATATTTGAAGACCCTATTATACAAACCCGAATATCTTAGCTTGGGAGGCTTAAATTAGCTATACTTTGAGGTTGGATTCATGTCCTTCTTGTGTTTTTAAAAATCACTGTGGAGCCGGGCATGGTGGCGCACGCCTTTAATCCCAGAACTTGGGAGGCAGAGGTAGGAGGATCGCCATGAGTTCAAGGCCACTCTGAGACTACATAGTGAATTCCAGGTCAGCCTGGGCTAGAGTGAGACCCTACCTTGAAAAACAAACAAACAAAAAATCACTGTGGAGTAATTTAATAAATAATACAAAAGGTAGTCCTTTCCATATTGAATGAATTCATGAAATGTGAGTTATGCATATGGGCCAATCATCATTGTTCACCGTTAGCTCACCCTGAGTGAAAAGTCTCTTCTCACTGCAGAGAAAAAATTATATACACCTTTTTACACAGTAGCTATATGTGATCGCTCTCAGGACAGCTTGCCACAGGCAAACAATTCCAGAAACAAGGATAAAAAGTCCTTTCTTCTTGGGGGGCCTTCACCTACTTCTATTATAAAAGCAGGACTTTGGGCTGGAGAGCTGGCTCAGCAGTTAAGGCACTTGCCACCAGTGCCTAAGGTCCCAGGTTCAATTTCCCAGGACCCACATAAGCCAGACCCACAAGGTGGTGGCCCTGGTGCTTTCTCTCTCTCTCTCTCTCTCTCTCTCTCTCTCTCTCTCTCTCTCTCTCTCTCTCTCTGCATTTCTCTGCTTGAAAATAAATAAATAAAATATTTAAAAAGCAGGACTTTGTGCTTTCTGAAAGTGGCCCCTCTACGCAAGACATTCAACATGGATTCCAGCAGTTTACAGCTCAGCTATTTCCTGAGGTGTTTTTGTCTCCATTGAGAAATCAGCGGTGAGTGTCAGCCTCTCAGGCCATCTTGTCTAAAGCAGCTGCTCTCTTCACTTTCCTGGTTCAGCCTGCTAGAAAGATGCACAGGCCGAGGGTGGAGAAGCCTACGCCTTCCCAGAAGAGCAAAGGAAAGGAAAATGCGAGAAGCTTTGCCAGTTTGGGTTGTAATTTCTGCCCTTTAATGACAAATTCTTCTAATATGAACTCATTTGTCCCATTTTTTTCCCCCAGAAAAGGTTATATCTCTGCCTCCCACGGTTTTACAAGTCATACTGACACATTTTTGTAGCAGCTGTCATTGAACAATACTTTTCTCTTTGTTTTCTTCATCAAGTTAACATTTATAGAAATAAGACATATGAAATCTTTGGGGTAAGACACATTGAGGTAGCAGCAATCAAAGAAATGGACTGAGGACTGATATTAACACTCTTGGACTTAAAATCTTCCAAACTGGATACATTATCCTTTTAGAAAGTTCTTCTGAACTCTCTAAAACACTAACTTCCCTTATTTTTTTTTTACACTTTTATTTATTTGAGAGAGAAAGAATGAGAATGGACACACCAGGGCCTCCTGCCATTATAAATGAACTCGACATGCACACTACATGTGTGTGAGGCTTTATGTGGGTCCTGGGCCATTGAACTCAGGGCTGAAGACTTTGCAAGCTAGCTCCTTTAACCACTGAGCAATTCAGCCCTACATTTCCATATTTTGATCCTCACCGACTTCATCTTCTCTCTTTAGGACTAATCTAAAAAGTGGCTTAATTTGTCTACTTATAATAGAATATCTATGGAACAGTGCTTCACAACTAACAGGATTCAAGAGATCATTCCACAATGAAATAAATTCAATTGTGGCTTGGGAGAAAGGAATTTCAGTAAGTCATTTTTTTTTTCTGCCCTTCAAAAAAGCATTAATTTGGGGGCTGGAGAGATGGCTCAGTCGTTAAGGCACTTACCAGCAAGGCCTAACACTGTGGGTTTGATTTGCCAATACCCACATAAAGCCAGATGCACAAAGTGGTGCATGCATCTGGAGTTCGTTTCCAGTGGCTGGAGGCCCTGGTGAGCCCATTCAGATTCCTCTCTTTCTCTCTCTGCTTGCAAATAACTAACTAAATAATTTTTAAAAAGGGTAATTTCTCTCTACTGTATATTCTTTGTAGAAAATTATGATATCAGTTAGAAAATAAAAACCATACATAATCCTCTCTTCACAATGATAATATTTTGGGGCCTTTTTGTCATATACGTATGTGTAGTCATTGCATGTGAACATATGTGTATGGTATGTTGGTCACTTTTCCCATTCCTGTGACAAGACACCTGAGAAAAACACTTAAGGGAGGAAAGATGATTTTGCCCATGGCTTCGGAGGTTTCAGTCCATCATCTAGGAGGGCATGGTGGAGCAGGGCAGTTTACACCATGGCAGCCAGGAAGCAGAGAGAGACAGAATGCTAGTGATTTGGGGCCTTCTTTTCTCCCCATTTTCTTTCCTCTGCCCCCAGCCTATGAGATAGTGCTTCCCACATTCAGAGCAGTTTTTCTCCCCTTAGGGAATGTGCTCTGGAAAGGCCCTCGGAGGCATACCCAGTGATGAGCCTTCTTAATCTCCTAAACCCTTCCCAATCCAATTAAGTTGACCATCACGATTAACCCTCACCTATGATTTATTTCTGATCTCTTTCCCACTTACCATTACATTATGAACATTTCTCCACATAATGCATTTTTCTGAGACATGACCAGAAATATGATATAAATACATGACATCGATGTACCCCTTGCCCTTTATTAATCAAGATTATTTCTAATATTTTCATATTATAAACACTACTGCTATGAATAACTTGACATAAAAGCCTATACTTTTAATTGTTTCCTTAGGCCTAGTTTCTATAGCTATAATTATTAAGAATATTTTATTTATTCATTTTCAAGCAGAGAGCGAGAGAGAGAAAGAGAGAGAGAAAGAGAGAGAGAGAGAGAGAGAGAGAGAGAGAGAGAGAGAGAGAGAGAGAGAGAGAACACCAGGCCCACCACCTTGTGGGTCTGGTTTATGTGGGACCTGGGGAATTGTGAACCCCGGGGCCTTAGGCACTGGAGGCAAGTGCCTTAACCGCTGAGCCATCTCTCCAGCCCTGTAGCTATAATTATTAAGTAAAGATGCTTTGTCACTTTTAGACATTTGGAGGATAAGGTGGCAGAGTAAGTACATTGATACAGCTGTGATCATCACACAGCATCTCAGCTTATTGCTAAGGTGTGTCTCTTCCACCGCTCGCCATCCTGCACTTCCAGGTTATTTAAGCAGATGCCAGGCAGCTGGTCATTCCATCTGAAACTTGCCCTTTTCCTCTGATGCCACATATTTGAAGCAATTACCTTTCCTCTCAAATACGTCCTTCCACGTCTACTCTGCTCACTTCCACCTGTCTCGGCCACCCTCATCCCTCACCTCACCACCTTTGCAGCCTCCTAGCTGGGTTTGCTAACTTCTACCCTTCTTGCCCAGTGCTCTTGAGATAAAGATCCAGCAGTTCTGATCACGATTTTAAGAATTCTCATAACAATCTATAAGAAATTTGCCCAGTTATTTAAATTTTTTTCTCGAGTTTATTCTTTCTTGAAGAATTACAAAAACTGTCCAATCTGTTTCAGAGAAATTACCCTCTGCTCAGTACCACCAAATATCTCTCTCCTCTCTCATAAACACTATATGTACACAAACATATATATAAATCTATTTGTTTATTTTGCGAGTATAGATAGAGAAAAAAAATAGGTTGCTGAAATTAGCCACTAAGTAATATCTAAAACTGGTATGTCCGAAGCTTGAAGGATATCCTGTATTTTGGGTTTGTGTGATTGAGGTATATAGTTCTCTCTAGTGAAAGGATAATAGGTGACTCGATAGTTTCTTGTAGATATCATTATTATTATTATTATTATTATTATTATTATTATTATTATTTAGTTTTTCAAGGTAGGGTCTTGCTCTAGACCAGACTGACTTGGAATTCACTATATAGTCTCAGGGTGGCCTTGAACTCACAGGGATCCTCCTGCTTCTGCCTCCCAAGTGCTGGGACTAAAGGCGTGCACCACCACTCCTGGCTAGATATTATTCTTAAAGCCTGACATTTCTTGATATAATATAAATTTCCAGGTGAGAAACAAGAAGAAGGCATGTCAGGTGAAATCCAGGACACTTACAGTTGTTAAGTAAATGAAGGTGACACTTGCCTCCTTACTGACAACGCACACAGGTTTCCATGACTTCTTGTCACGGACAGCATGGGGGACCGGTG
>PVHP010035566.1:0-18682 GCA_004024765.1 Zapus hudsonius
GCCTGAGAAGGTCTGAGAGACCACTGGAATTCAATCCTCAGGATCCACATAAACACCTGGATCTGTCCACACATGTTTAATTAACCCCATTCTTGTGGAAAGCAAGGACTGGATAAGTGGCAGGGGTCACAGAAAAGAAAACAAGAGGAAGAAAAATCAGAAAAGAAAATAATAAAAGGGAAGGGAAGGGAAGGGAAGGGAAAGGAAGGAAAGGGAAGGGAAGGAAATGGAAGGGAAGGGGAAGGGGAAGGGAAAGCTCCAGGATTAGTAAGTGAGTCTGGCTCAAGTAAGAAAGGGTGGGAAAGGGGAATGCCTGACATTCCCGCCCACCAGTCACCAGAGTCAAACATGCCCACTATAGACAAGTATACCAGGCACCATCTGGGCACATATACATGCATATACCACACATGTGTGTATGCACACACACACTACACCACATTACACACATATATGCAATAAAAAAACAAACTGGTATGGTTTCTGGTTTCTTGATTTGACTCTGTTAGATATAAGATCCAACTTTATTGATATTTCCAATATAAGTGGGTATGACCATTTTCTTCAAATATTTATTGATAGGTTAATTCATGGTGTGTGCTGGCATTCTGCTAAAAACTGAAAAAGAAAATAATGTGAATAAGATAACATCTGCTAACTTAGTCCAACAAACTATTGCATATCCAAAAATATACAACATACTATTAAAAAGATGCCTATAGAAATTACTATCAAATCTTATTCCAGAAAAAAAAAGGAAAAAATAATTTTGTTTAGGAGAATTTAAAGACAGTTATAGAGAGGACCAGGCAAAAAAAAAATTTAAATAAAGACCAAAGGCCCAAGTGACCTTATAGTAAAAACAAAATTACTTTAATAATAGCTATTAGCACACTCTATTTTCATTATCTATCTGTAATTTAAAAAGTAAGATATCAATCTAGCCTGGTGAATCATTGCCTGAGTTCTTCCAGGCAGCAAGATTATAATAATTTGTAATACATGACCTTCCATAGGAGTTATGAATAGTGTTAGTGTTTGAATCAGAAACATCTTCCACAGGCTTATGTTCTGAATACCTGATCTCTGGCTATCTTGAGAGATTATGGAGCCTTGAGGATGTAGGACAGAAGTAAGTCACCAGGGGAAGGTCTCTGAAGGTTATAGCCAAACCCCTGGTGCTCACCTCACCCTAGTTTGTCAGCTTCTGGTACATGCCTTCCCCACATGAAGGGCTGAAATCCTCTGAACACTGGAGCCAAAATTACTTCTTCCACCCTGAAGTTCTGACAGGTTTAGATGTCACAGTCACACAAAAGTGACCAATGCAACTAGTTTCTAATTTAAAACTCTCCTCCAAAAAAAAAAAACTCACATGTAAGCACACACATGCAAACTTCTAAATCTCCCATTTCAAGGAGCGGGATATTCGAGTGGAGTATACATTTAACAATCAAGATGCTAAAACCCAACATATCATCCATGGAACATTACTTCATTGTTAGTTACGTCCTCATCAATGTGACTAAATATCTAAGGACTATAATAGTTGATCACAATAGGAGCTGTAATTACCTTCTTGTTGCTAGGACAAAGCACCCAACCAAAAGCAGCTAATGGGAGGAAAGGTTTTATTCTGGCTTATGCAGTCTTGAGGGGAAGCTCCATGATGACAGAGGAAAGCATGGCATGAGCAAAGGCTTGGCATCACTTCTGACACAGCAGGTGAAAAACAACAGCAAGAGAGTGAACTGAACTCTGGCATGGGGAGGCTGGCTATGACAATCCTAAGCCCACCTCCAGCCAAAGACCTCTTCTAGCAAGGCTCCACCTCCCAAGTTGCCACTAACTAGGGATCAAGCACTCAAGACACACGAGTTTATGGGGAACATTTGATCCAAAACATCACAGGAGGGAAGGGATGGAGATGGGAGAATCCTGGTCTCTCTCTCTCTCTCTCTCTCTCTGTGTGTGTGTGTGTGTGTGTGTGTGTGTGTAACATATATCATGTCCAATCCCTTAGTTAAATTCCTTCTAATCTCTTTGTTTTTTCCAATTTCCTTGTTACTTGCCATCTGAGTCATGGAAACTAGGAAACAGTGAAAGTGAAATGTAAGTGTGCAGCTCACTTTCTCCTTCTTTCCTTTTTTAAAATTTAGTCCCCCCACCAGTCCATGGAATGGTGCCACCCATAATCAAGGTAAGCTTTCCCTCCTCAGTTTAACCTCTCTGGTAACACCCTCATAGGGGATGCTAAATGCAGTCAGAGTAGCATCTAAGACTAACCATTGCAGGAGCATTAATAGATAGTCCATGAATGAAGTGATCAAGGGGAAAAATACTTTGAGAAATACTGAACAGTTTTACTTTCTGCAGGACAATTTTTACAAGAACATTTTGATGATTGTATTATAATCAGTTTCCTTTGTAATTCTACATAGCTTCTCTTCTTGACTCTATGGATTCTGAGGAATCCGTAGGCATCATTAGACTATTGTAGCAGTTACCTTCTTGCTTCTGGGACAAAACACCCAATTAGAAACAGTTTATGGAAGAAAAAGGTCTACTTCAGCTTTCAGTTTTGAGAGGGAAGTGTACTCATGGCAGGGAAAGCAGGGTAAGAGCAGACATCCAGGTGTCACACCTTTTCATCAATAGGTTACCCCTGGCAAATAGAACTGGACTATAAAATGCCAATGCCATCCCCCCAGTGACACACCTCCTCTAGCAAGGCTCTGCCTCCCAAGGGCTCCACCAGCTGGGAATTAAGTATGAGGCTTCATCACAAACACATGAAGTTATGAGAGACAGTTTACATTCAAACCACCACATCTGCTAAAATTATACATGGACCAGAAAAAGTTGGAGATTCCCCTGAAGGCATATGTTTTCTTTGAGGCTGAACTGGAACTCACGATCATCCTACCTCAGTCTCTTTAGTGCTTGGATCAGAGACACACAACACCATGTCCAGCTCCTGAAGCAGGTCATTCCATCTGACCCCAGAAATTGTGCTACAATAGGTTCTCCTTTCACAGATGAGAACACCACATGTGAAGAAGTTAAATGGTGACCCCCAAGTTGTTTTACCATGATATGGAGAGCTGGTGACTGAACCTGAAGTGGCCAAATGCTTTGCTCCACTTTTAGGTCCCTCACTCTGCTGTTTGTTACTCTGGTAGGGGGCAAGAGGATGCACCCAGGGTCCCAATCAGACCCCAAGTCTGCAAAAGTGTCTTTTGGCTCTTAGAAAACTCAGACAGACATTATAGAATGGAAAGAGGCCTTCTGTGCTACTGCAATATCTTTTTGAGTGATTCAGCTAAGTCCTGCCAAGGTTATGACACAGTCTTCCAGGAGCGTTACTAAAGGAACACAGCCTGTGTGCAGAGGTCTGGAGAGAATATGCATCTCCATTTCTGCTAGAGAGATAGGTCCTGTGGATTTGGATGCAAACCCCAGGTTTGGTGTCAGGGAACATGAATACTGGAAGAAGAACTCTGATGGAAACAGGAGGAGAGAGAACAGCTTCCCCATGAGCTCCTGCTTCTACCCAGCAGGATGGTTTTGCTTTCCATCATCAATCATCTGCTAGGACCTCCATGCCAAAACTGATAGAAGATGCGAGAGTCGGAGGCAAAGACAATGTTTTGCCTATGAGAGCCCACAGAAAGCTAGAATAAGTTAGAAGTGAAAATTATCTCAGGACAGTGAGGTAATGAGAAGACCACAATGAGGATGTGTCATAGTTACCTTTGTGTTGCTGGGACTAAACACCCAAGCAAATGCAGGTGATAGAAGCAAAGGATTTATTCTGGCTTACAGTCTCAAGGGGCAGTTTTGGCATGGTAGGGAAAGGATGGTAGAGCAGAGGCTGGACATCACTTCTTGACACAGTAACTAGCAGGAAGCAGCAAGAGTGAGCCGATCTCTAGTAAGATAAAGCTGGCTGTAACAACCCTAAACCCACCCCCAGCAACACTTCTCCTCCTGCAAGGCTCCACCTTCCAAACTGCCATCAGTTAGGGACTAAGAATTCAAAGCCTATGGTTTTATGGGAGATATCTGATTCAAAACACCATGGGGACATTCCACACTCAAACTACCATAGGGTGACAGAGAGGGATTTTACACTGGTTGCTTTTGCAACCAAGAAAATTTTCATGCAGGACCTCAAAATATTACTGGGTATATTCTCCAAGAGAATGGAGTATGGAGTGCCAAAGAAAATGAAAAAGCACCAGATACAAAAGCACAGTTCAACATAACTCAAAAAAAAAAAAAAACCAGCTACTTCTTGTACAATGAATAACCCTCGATCTATCCCATGGACTGATCCAGCAATCCCACTGAGGAGGGCCCCCAGCGGGTTGGGGACAGGGAGGAGGGAAATGGGAGTGACACTACAAGACTTGCTCATACAATGTATCTAATTATTAACAATAAATAAGGTTAAAATGGAAAAAAAAAAGTACAGTTCAGGACTGGGGATGTTACTCAGCGAGTAGAGTACACGCCTGATATGCACAAAGCCCTGGTTTCCATCCCCAAAACACTGTGGATGGGGTAAGGTGGTTGTGATTGTTTGAACATAAAATGCTCCAGCCAGCCCACCCCCACCATAGGATCATGTGTTTGAATATACAATTCACAGTTGGTAGCACTGTTCTGGAAGGTTGTGGACCCTTTAGGTGATGAAACCCTGCTAGAGGAAGTGGGTAACTGGGGGCCAGCCTTGAGGTTTTATAGTCCAGGACCACTTTCTGTTCTTCATCCACTTCCTGTCTGCCCAGGGTGATTACACCTTCCTGTTTCAGTCTGCCATGCTTTCTCCACTATGACAGACCCTATACACTGGAATTATAAGCCAAATGAAACCCTTTTCCTCTCATAAGCTGCTTCTGATTGAGTAATTGTTCCCAGCAAGGAGAGTGTAACTGAAACAGAGGTGAACACCTACCGCTTGAGCCCTGGAAACAGGACGATCAGAGGTTCAAGGCTCATCCTTGACTAAACAATGTCAGAGGCCAGCCTGGGCTACCTAAGACCCTGTTCAATAAAATAAAATTAAATAAAAATAAAATAAAATAAACAAAAGGGAAAACGCAGCTCATTTTCAACAATGGTACTTGCTTCAGATTCCCTCAGAGGCAGAACTGAGGCAGGAACTTGGGAGCAGTGGTGTGCTTAAGCAGGTGTGAAGTGAGGGGGTGGTGGGAATAAGGCCAAGAAGGAAGAAATGCAATGGGAGTGAGGAATGCATTGATGGGTTGTTTACCACCATGGCTGGAAGTGAAGAACTCATCTTTGGACCAACCCCACTGGAGGAGGGGCAGGCTTCAGTGACTGCATTGAGATTCGCTCGCAGGGACATTAACCTCATCACATTTCAACTTCTGCTTTAAAGCAGCTGTGCAGCCTTTGATAAATTTGGAGAGAAGTGGATCCCACCCATTCTAACCCCCTAGCAATGTGTCCCTGTCATATGCCTGGAGCTTCCTACCCTAGCTGTGCTGTGTCAGGTGGTGGAGAGGACATGGAACTTCCCAAGCATCTGTCAGTACAGAGTTGTGGCTCCTCCTCTTGGGATGACAGCCAAAAGGAGAAAGGACACAGGTTGGGAGTCACACAAGAGCCAAAGGCTACTCAGTGTCTTGATAAGCTTCGTCCTGGGGGGAGTAGATATAACACAGCCGGTGTCCTTCAAGCCTTCTAGGATTGAATCCACACACTGCTTGAGCAGAGTTCCAAAGATTGAGATAAATCCCAGCTCACCAGGATTTAAAAGGCTCCCTGACAACAATAGATTCCCCAAACAGGCCCAAGTGATTGATTATTTCGATCTGTTCCAGAAATCTTGTCATTTCAATACTTATTCTCATATATTCCTTTTGAATACCAAGCACATGACCACCATTCTATATGGTTTCAGAGAATAAATGCATAAAGGAAATTCCATGAGGAAAAGAGATGAAACTTGCTTTCAAGTACAAGAACATTCATTTGTGTGTGTGTGTGTGTGTGTATGTGTGTGTGTGTGTGTGTGTATGTGTGTGTGTGTGTGTATGTGTGTGTGTGTGTGTGTGTTTTAACTTTGGTGGTTGGATGCAAAATGTTCCTTATAGCTTCGTGTGCTTGAATACTTAATACCCAGCTGATGCTGCTGTTTGAGAAGGTTGTGAAGCCTTTGGGAGATGGAAAAAAGTAACCACTTGAAGCCATTAACAAACCCATGTGAAGGCTTATGCAGACAGAGGTAACACTGCACATAGTTGGAATTGTAATAATTACTTTGGGCTCTCATTCCCAGATATGGGATACAACACCAATGATCATGCTGGTGGCCACCAGCAACAGCAGTGAATCTGATCATGACAATGTTAATGGTCACAACCATCAACAGTTGATGACTGATTGACTTGCCTATTCACTGCTCAGGATTTAGTCAAGTGCATATTGGTGACAGAGTTTGTAAAATATTAGCCTCAATGGAAACATAAAGTACAGTTTCCATAATTGAGAAGGAGTTACTTGGGTCTTTTTATCAGCCAAGTTTCAACCAAAGAAACAGAATCAGCTGAAGGCATATCTTGAGAAACTGAGAATTTGTTTATGCCTTTGGGGAGTGGCTACATATGTCTCAACTCCTCACACCAGAACCCAGGAAAAGCATGTGGGCCTGAGCTCAAAGAGGCCCAAGGCAGAATGACTTCCCATGGACCAGTGATAAGGATCCAACAAGATGCTTTGTGTTAAGTGAATGCTAAAAATAAGCTAGAGCAAAAGTTAATGCCTGATCAGTACTAGGAAACTAAGATTAGTCAGTTAAACCATACAGGGATGAAATCTGAGCCACAAGAAATAGAAAGAAATAATGCTATCTACTCATATATGTCACTAATTATGTCTGTAAATTTGCCAGCCCACTTGAGGGTCTGAGTATGATTGAAAAATTGATTTCCACCATAGCTATTTAAAAATGAATCCCTATTAAACAATGTTTATGAAAATGTTTCAGAATCACCAGAGGTTAAAGTGCCTGCCTTCAAGGCCTAGCAACCTGAGTTCGATTCCCAGTACCCACGCAAAGCCAGATGCACAAAGTGGTGCATGCATCTGGAATTCCTTTACAGTGGATGGAGGCATTGGCACACCCATTCTCATTCTTTCTCTCCCCTCACAAATAAGTAAAAATATTTTCAAAAAGAAAACCAGCCTTGAGTCTCATGATCTCCTGAGCCAGTTCTGTTTCCAAGTCATGATATTTAAATCCAACTCACTTTGAGTAAAAGTCTCTGCCATCTCCTTCATGATGGATAAAAATCCTCAGCAGCTCCCCTAAACCTCACATAAACCAGGCAATTTTCAAGATGCATATCACAGGTGCATCATCTGCAGAAGAAAGATTTCTTCTACCAGTGCAATAATGGTGCCTTGCAATGTTTTTCGAAGTTCTGTATTAAAAGTACGTTCTCTGGGCCCAAAAATAATAATAATAATAATTGCACATTCATCCCAGAAAATTGAGAGAAAGTTGGAGATTTTTGTCTGAGAAAATACATTGCGGTGTGTGAGGATTGCATTTGGGAGGTTATTAGGTTCTGCAGTGCTAAGGGACAGGAATTAATAGCCACTTGTAAACAGAACCAAAATAATACTTTTAAAAGCTGATGGGAGAAATGCCCCGCCCCATAAGCTGCCAAGAATGTCAGCCTTCCCAAATGGAATTTCATTCACCTGCCCAATTTTCATGGGGTCAGATCACATCAGATATTTTATAATCATCATTCCCAGCCAAACAACTGTATAACATGGAACTCTCATGTCCTCCTCTTCCCTCCCATCTCCTATAATTCAACTCTCTTTTCTTCCTTCGTTTTCCTATCGGCTGGACTCCCAATCAAAGAGCAGTGAATTTGTCTATTATGCAATCAGCAGCCATCTATGAAAGTCTTCTATATGTGAACCACTTTCATAAAAAGCTGATATTACAATAAAATGCTAACATAGGATTTTTTTTTATTTCCCTTTCTTCCTCTCCCTCTATCTCCCCCCCCCCACAGGCCAGGCCTCTGTGTAACTAAGGATGACCTTGGACTTCTGGCCCTCCAGTTACCTCCTACTGGGATTACCTGTGTGCACCACCACTTCACAGCTCCCCAGTTTACACAGTGCTGTTTTGTTTTCGTTTTCCTTGGGTTTTTAAGGTAGGGTCTCACTCTAGCCCAGACTGACCTGGAATTCACTATGTAGTCCCAGGATGTCCTGGAAGTCATGGCGATCCTCCCAAGTGCTGGGAATAAAGGTGTGTGCCACCATGCCTGGCCAGATTTATAGAAATTTTAGAGCATGGAAACTATGCTTGAAGATACTAGGAATTTAGCCTATAATATTGATAAGGAGATATATATAGGGAGGCAAATGTGGATAAAAACCTATTAAGGTAGAATCATAAGCAAAAGTGAATCTGAAGAGATGAGCTAGAAGAAGGGTGAGGAGAGGACACAAGGAAACATGTGACATGTGAACAGAAGGGGGGATACTGGGAGAAGAGAGGTATTCAGGAAAGAGGGGCACAGGAAATAGGAAGGGAACAAGAACCAACAAAAACAAAATGTATTTGAAAATGCCACAATGAATGATACCTAAATCTCTGTATACCAACTTTAAAAAAGGTAAAAGTTGATTTTAAAAAGCTATCAGGGAACAAGACAAAAGATTAAACAAGTCATTTTAATATAGCATGAATCATGTGGGGAGAGAGGGAGAGAGAGAGAGAGAGAGAGAGAGAGAGAGAGAGAGAGAGAGAGAGAGAGAGAGAGAGAGAGCACCACCCATAGTCTGGAAGCCCAGAGGAAGAAAGAACTGAGCAGTGGTGTCAAAAGCTTCAACTGGCACCTTCCAGACACGCATGATGTTCAGTGCATATTTGCTACATGTCTTAAATGAGGCTGAGTACTTTATGTGTCTTCCAGAGGACCCATATTTATCCCCAGCAGCGGTAAAATGGATACACAGCTTGCTCTTAAGGTCACATAATGGATGAAATGCACTCAAATGGTCACTAGAGTCTATTCAGTGTTGGGGGGGGGTTTAATCTTCATCATGAACTTGATTGGATTTGGAATCTCCTGAGACACACCTCGGGGAATGTCTGTGAGGCTGTTTACAGAGAGATTTGACTGAAGATGAAAGACACACCCCAAAATGTGGGTTTGGAACTGAATGAAAATGGAAAAGACAGCATTCATCTCTCTCTTCTCCTTGACCGTGTGTGCAATGTGGCCAGCTGCTTCACGGATCTACGGCCACACCTTTCTGTCACCATGAGCTGTCCCCCCTCAAACCATGAACCAACATAAACCCTTCCTCCCTTAAGTTGCTTTCGTCAGGTGCTTTGTCTCAGTGATGAGAAAAGTGACGTTCATTGTGGAATAAAGTGAAAGAGGAATAGGGAGAAAGTTCCAGAATGTGACAAAGAGGCAAAAAGTAATGTTGAGCTTGGCAAGGCCTGTTCTCTTGAAAATATAAAATAAAAATGGTCAACATTTCATCCTTTTGGATCAATTTAACCTGTTTGTCATTCAGCCGAAGTAACATTTTCCATCTCCAGGTTTTGCTCAGATCTTCCAACAGTTGTCCACTTGATGGATATGTCCCTGTGCCCATCTGTGAGTGAACACAGCCATGCCATTTAATGCATATCAACCTACTGGAAGCAAACCTGAAGGAAAGAGACTTGTGTTCTCGAAGCAGTGAGCCCAGAGATAAAAATATAACAGCCCACAACATACAATCTCTCTCTATGAAGCTCAATCAGTTCATGACCAGCATAAAAATAATTAAAGCACATTTGTCAAATTACTTCATCTTGAACCTATGTAAAGGTCAGAAATAATTGGGAAATCACATTTGGTTAAAACAGACTCTATGTAAGTATCAAAAAAATCTTCTTTTCTGAAAAGTTAAGGTTCTGAATTAGTTTGCTTGGAGATGCATAATAAAAAACCCTGTACTGTAAGCAACACAAATGTGTTTTTTCTTAGCTCTGGGGGGCTGGAATTCAAGATCAAAATGTAGCATACTTTCAGGTGACCACCTTCCTGTGCTGACTTTTACTTCTTAAAGGGACACGAGCCCCTAAAGATGAGGAAAGCCATCCTTATTCATAACCTATTGACCTCTGTAAATGCCCATCTTTAAAAACAGTCACTTCTTCATCTGAATTCTAGAAGGACACAGTTCCCTTCTGATCAAGTGCATTCCTCTAAGGAAGTGGAAAAGAGCCATTTCCTGAGCACGTTGCTAGAAATAACTTGTTTGTGCCTTTACCAGACCAACTTGCTTGGAGAAATTGCGTACAAACATGTTTCACGTCTATATAAGATTGTTTCTGTAAAGAGTTACATGATGTGAAAGATATTATTTTAGTCTCTCCATTTTTCCAGTACTTCTTTAGAGGGGGAAAAAAAAAAACATTTCCAAGATGCCCAACTGACATCTAACAGTTGGCACAATGAAATCTCTTCAAACAACATGGTAGTTTTGGATGAATTTTGGCTGCATAATCTCAAATGACCCTCCAGACGTGCATACCAAGTAATCATATGTTGTATGGAAAACCAGTGTGCTTGCTACATTCAAGTAGTTTTACAAAGCACCCCTTCTCATCTCCTTTCAACTCCAATGCTATCTTCCAAGGCCATCTCATGGGAAAATCTCAAGACACCACCATTTCTAATCGACTGTCATTGAGAATACAATAGGAGCATAGTGTACAAGAGAAGGATCTCAGTGCACACACCCAGAGGAAGGGTACAAGGAATCCCATAACTGCGCCATAACACCAAGGAAACAGAAGTGTCCTGAAGATGAAGAAGTATTTTGCTGAGCAAAATAAACGCAGCATATCTTCTTGAATATGGTGAGCACATCAAGCAGGTCATCCATCCAGATACACAGACTGGGCTCCTCCTAGTGGCACCCAACAAGACTGTGTGGAGCTCAAACCCTGCCCATACTATCCTCATCCATAGGCTCCATGGGATAGAACTGTAGAGCTGTGCACACCCAGAGGAAGGGCACCAGGAAGTCCATATAACTATGCCATAATATCAAAGAAAAAGACGTGTTCTAAAGCTGAAGAAGAGAAGAGAGAGAGAGGTAGAATAAGACACATTTTTACAAGAATATCAGATTAGACCCAGAGTTACACTGCCTTGATTCCCCTTCAAGCCTGTAAACTACTCCAGGGTCAGCTGACTATAGATAGCTCACTCAGGTCATGCTCTCCCCAGATCAGCCTATATTTGATAACTGAGAGATGTGTAAAGGCCAATTATTTCTGCCCCACATGGGACATGCATGGGTAGGGGACAGGGACCAGGTATTTGTTTCAATATCCACTTGCCTGTTGGGGAAGCTTTGTGGGGTCTGTGACTCAGTTTACCTCCTCAGTCAGCCCATGTTGGTGTTGTCTCTTTCCTTTCCCACAGGGTTAATCTTCAGTGAATCCAACTCCCACACTTCACCCCCACTTCTGGAGGTCTCAACCTTCAGTAAGTAACCTCAATGCTCTGTGGGAAGATCATCTTGAATCTCGAGTTTTTAAAGAAAAATCTGATCTAAATACTAGAGGAGATCATGCAAGATTCCTTGTCCCCTGAATATACACCAATTCTCCTGGTAGAGACGATTACTCCAGGATATACTCAAGGAAACCAAAGGAAAAAAAATATCCCTCCAAAAAAACATGAAAACCATAGACCAAAGCCACAGAATCACCAAACATGGAAACCAGATAGAGAACCATGCAACTGTCAATGAATAATAAAGCACCCCAATGGCAATGTTAAGACTTTAGGACAAAAAAAAAGAAAGAGATAGAGTCTAATTTCATAGTTTAGGGGTGCACCAAGAAATCCTCTGTAAAACAGTGAAGACATTATATTTCTTTTAATATGTAAAAAGGGAGAAAATGAGATATGTAGAAAAGATTAAAAACTCTGTTTTTGAAAAACTGAAACTATGAAACAAATTAAAATAAGTTTGGAGCCTGGTATGGTGGCTCATTCCTTTAATCCCAGCATTTAGGAGGCCGAGGTGGGATGATATCTGTGAGTGTGGAGCCAGCCTGGGGTATAGGGTGAGTTCCACGTCAGCCTGGGCTAAAGTGAGACCCTGCCTCAAAAAAAAATGTTTAAACATTAAGAAAGCAATGTAGTAGTGAAGAAAGGCATTTCTTTTATTTCCTCCTCTCAAAAGGGCCAGCCTATCAACCCACTTGATCTTAAAACAAACGTCCTTATACCATTGCATTGTTGCTTGCTTTTTAATTCAAGCTGCAGGTAAAACAGAGAAGTCTTACATGATACCCAGATGTAATGAGCAGGTAATAAACCTTGATGATGTTCAGTGGTATAATTACAAGGTATGGACAATTGGAAGAGGAATCATGGAAAGGCTAGGTTTTCTCATCTCTTCTGACATCTTACAGCAGCAAGTCAAATTTGTCCCAACCTAGTGAGTCATATACTTTTTAAAATTTTCAATGTACCAATAGAAAAAAACTAGTAACATGGCTATGAGAATAAGCTGAGGGGAGGGAACAGGAGGAAGTGGGGAGTTCCTCATACACCACTCATAAAAGGGAGTCTCTGGCTTATGTTTAGAATTAAAAATTGGAGAAATAAAGCCTCCTTATACTGCTGGAGGTTCTGGGGGGATTAAAAACAGAAGGTTTGTGAATCAAAGAGGGAGGAAGGACCTGGAGAGAGAAAGTTGATTTCCACTACATGTCTTTCTGTACTATTTGAATTTAAGTCAGCATAAATACCTCCTCCCTTTCCCCTTGCATTTGTGATCATCCATCCTACGTTTTCCTTTAGGACATAATCTCCCATTCATGCCAACCTGTTCCTCTGAGCACAACTCAAAGACTTGGGAAAGGGATGACCTCAGTTTTCCATTTCCCTCGTCCCTGGGCACAAGCCTTTGTCTGATAAGAAAGGGTGCTTAGTAAAATCTCATCTCCCCAGCTGGTTTGCAAGTGCCTTGGGTGACTGACTTCCTTTGTGAGCCCAGATTGGACAGAGTAACCATCATGCTTGGAGCTAACTCACAGTTCTTGGTTGTCCTGGTTTTGAGCCATATCATCTCTTGGGATCTTAGCTTCCCAAGTTTAAATCCAGACATCTGAGGTGCATGATCGTTCTGGTGCACCTGAGAAGACAAGTATGAGACACATGCATGAAAAAGGAAAACAGCTTGAAGACATTTTTTGTCACTCACTTAATCATAGTTAAGAGAGGATTGTGAATAGAACCTTATAAAGTATAACTCACAAAGATTTTTCTCCCATTCTACAGGCGGTCTGTTCCCTCTGCCGATGGCTTCCTTTGCTATGCAGAAGCTTTTGAATTTCACATCATCCCATTTGTCAATGTTAGAGTTACTTCCTGTGCAATAAGAGTCCTCCTTTTCAGTAAAATAAAAGGCTAAGAGAAATGACCCTCAAAGATGTCCATCAAGAGATGAATGGATAATAAAAATATGGTACATATTTACACAACGGAATTTTATTCAGCCATGAAAACAAATGAGAATTTTAAAATTTGTAAAAAGAAATGGATGGATATGGAAATTACAGTATTAAGATATATATTATTATCCAATATATTCCAATATATCCTATATAATCCAATATATATAGAACATATATAATCCAATATATATTCTATATTTGACTCAGAAAGAGATACCACATGTTCTTTCTTATATGCAAAAACTAGCTTCTCATTCATATGTGTGTGTGTGTGTGTTTGTGTGAGAATGCGTGTGGGTAGGTCATGAAACTAGAATGGAGTGTATAGGAGGGGTAAAAGACGTTTGAAGGAAGAGGGAGTGGAGAGTAACAGACATATGGGTCATGAATGTAAAGGAGAACAAATACTGGAGGGGAGGAAGACAGTTCTGAAGGTAGAGGAGATGGGGAGAGGAGTGGAGGAGGAGGACCAACCAAAACAAAATAGGTATGAAAGTATCAGAATGAAACATACTACCTTGTGTGCTAATTAGAAAATAAGTAAATAATGAATGCATAAGATGAAAAGAGAAAAACACTTTTTTTAACATTTAGTTAACAGATATCTGGGCATTTTCTATGTCGTCTTGAGAAAGCAAGCTAGTCATCGTGCCCAGAGTGAACACTCTTGAGTTTATGACTGAGGTCAGTCCACGCCCCTAATCTTGGCCTGGGATTCCTCACCCACAAAACTACAGGAATGAACTGGGTTCTCTTTGAAGTCCATAAGGAAGGTCAGGACAAGTCCAGCAGTGCAGCCCCAACAGTCCAAGGAGAAAACCACAATACCTTCTCCACCCTTAGCGCTTCCAAGAGCCTTGCTAACTGACCCCCTCCCTCCTCCTGCCTCCCAAACAACCTAGTGTTTCTGGAAGTCTTTTTTTCTAATATTTTATTTATTCATTTTCAAGCAGAGAGAGAGAGAGAGCACACCAGGGCCACCACCTTGTGGGTCTGACTTATGTGGGTCCTGGGGAATTGAACTGGGGGTTCTTAGGCACTGGAGCCAAGTGCCTTAACCGCTGAGCCATTTCTCCAGCCCTGGAAAAGTCTTGATTGAATCCCTCATGCTCTAGTTTGTTTATATCTACTTTCCTAGTACTGATCACCTATTAACTTCCTTGGACACAGTGCCTCAAGCCATCCCTCCTTCCCTGACTCCTTCACCCAGAACAGAAATGCCAGTACCTCTTAGTTAAGTCCCCCACATTCATGGGCAAGCCACAGGGTCACTCTTCAAGGGACATGTAGCCCTAAATAACCATACAATTAAGCCAACTTAAAGCTTTTTTTCTCAAGAAATTAGAGTTGTAGGGGAAAAAAATCTTCAAAGAAAACCACAAGTGAAGTATTCCATACATAATTGGTGTTATCATTCCAGGTCAAAACCATCCATCAGTGAAGAATGAAACAATTACATGGGAATGAGATTGTTGCCAGCCAATAAGGGCCAAGAAAAGAAATGTGGCACTTCAGCAGGGTGTCGTTTGGCCTAGAGTGTTCCTTGCCCTGGCAAATGAGAATTAGATTCTAATTATCCCATTGGCAGATTTCAGAAATTTTTAAAAAAATATACTCTCTACAACTGTCACAGTGTCAAAACAATTATTTGCCAACTTGAACAGGTGTCAGGCATTGTAACGGGTATACGTCCCGGTAATATTACTTGGGAAACTTTCTGAAATTGGAACTGTAATCTGAGGTCCCAATTATAGCAGGCACAGACACCCAAAGTCAGGAGGCAAAGAGGAAGGAACGCTGATTTTCCTTTTGCTCCTCTGTGCCCAGAGGCACTGAATTTTGAGTACACACAGGTGAAGCCAGGATGTGTCACCTGAACGTCAGAAAGGGACTCCAAGCAACTCTGCCTCAGAGCCAGTCCCCATCTTCAAACATGCATGCATTTTCTCTGCATAGGGAGGGGTTCACTTCCAGTGTGCCTTTGACCTTGAACAACAGCCCTGTAAGTAAGGACAAGCAATATCTCGGGCCCAATTTTAAAAAGCATTAACATATTCATAAGTGGCATTCCTAGCGTCTGTATACTAAGGAGCTGTCTTTCTTCTATACGCTCCCACCCGCTCTGTGCAGTAGCCTGTCTTCTTGATCCTGAGGTGCAGTCGTGCTAAAATGACTCAGTGATCGCCTTCCCATTGCTGTCTTGGGGCTCTGAGATGGGGACAGGATGTGAAACAGGGAACTACCATACTGGCACCCCTAGCTTTCACAAATCATGGATTCCAAGTTAAGATAGACTGATTGATTGACCAAGGTAATGTCCCTAGAAAGAGCTCCCCAAATTCAAAGTGTACCCAACAGGTGTTGTTAGCCTCTTTTGGGCAAGGTATCCAGTACAGTGTGGGGGTGTTACACAGGAAATCAGACAAGATCTTTGCCTGTGAGAAACCCATACTTGACAAAAAAATAAAATGCTGCTATGTTCTGAATATGATTTCAGCACTCCTGAAAATACAAAATACTTCCCATTGCTGGGAGAAGATTATATGAGACCCCAGACATCAGTAGTGAAGCTGCTGGTACGTGGCCCATTCCACAGTAAATAACCTTCCATCCATGATCACACAAGCAAATTACTTTAACTCAATGGGGTTTTTTAAAAAAATATTTTTATTTTTTTATTTGCAAGCAGAGAGAGATGCGGAGAGAGAATGGGTGTAGGTCCTCCAGCCACTGCTAATGAACTCCAGGTGTGTGCACCCCTTTGTGCATCTGGCATACGTGGGTACTGGGGAATTGAACCTCAGTCCTTGGGCTCTGGAGGCAAATGCCTTCACCGCTGAGCCATCTCTCCAGCCCAACTCAATGGGTTTTAATAAGAAGTTCAGGAAAGTAAAATGTGGATTAATGGGGAAGGAAACGGATGTTAATGGGATATAATACAGGAGAAATTGAGGGACATAAGATCAAGTTATATTATATCCATGTATAAAAATGGAAAAAATATTTTTAATAAATAAAGCATAATAATAATAAAAATCAAAAGGAGGGGAGATAGTCACATCGTAAGGTCAAGAGAGTTCTTGTGGATGGGATAGAATACAAGATGACCTCAGAAGGACAGGGAGGATGGTGGCAGGTGGCAAAGGGGGAAGGTGGCCCTTTCTGTTCAGTAATACATTCTTGACTCAGGCTAAGCCTTACCCTCCCAGAAGGACCAGATCGCACTTGGTCTTCTACTGGGCTCCCTGCATCATGTTCATGACCTTCAGCATGGTACTGTTTTCTGTATATCTGTTTCCCCTGATGCACTGTGTTCTTTGAGAGTGGGAACCAAGCAGGACACAGCACTGGGCATGGACAATGTCTTTTAAGTATTTGACCAGTGATTTAGAGACAAAGCTGTGAGTTAGTTAGACAGTGAATGCAGACAGAGGAAGCACCGTACCATGTAACAGTGAAGGAAAAGTCCCTGTCGTGTTTGAAAAATGATTAGTTCTCAGCTTTGTTGACGTAAGGAAGAAGGAAACGCAGCAATGGAAAGGGAGTCTGTTAGACTTATTGATAATCACCACAGATCACCATGAGTAATGGGAAGCCAGGGAAAGTTGTCCAGCAGAAAAATGACCTGATGAAAACTTTGGTTTAGAAAGAAACTCCCCTGAAAGAGTGGCGAGGAGGGGTTGGAGCAGCAATCTCCAAGGCTACTGGGAAAGCTACTGAGGGTCTTCCCAGAGAGTAGTGGTGGGAATGGTTTGCCAAAGACCCTCACAAGATGAGATGAAGAAGATATAGAAGTCCTAATGTCCTTGTTCACTGATCTAGCATGGCATAGACAAAAAAAAATCCAAGGTTTGGGGTCAGACATATCCAACTTCCAGCTTTTTTCACTTCTATATCACACTTATCAATGTTTGAATTACTTTGAACTTCAGGTCAAAGGTTGTTGCTGTTAGTTAATGAAAACATTTAAAAACTTGGACTTGGGAGATGAATCAATACTTGTGCAAGCCTAAGGACCCGAGTTCCGATCTCTAGAACCCAGGTAAAATGCCAGAGGTGGTGACCTGAGAGTATAATCTGAGAGCCAGTGAGGGCTTGCTGGATAGCTAGTCTCTAGGTGAGTCAGCTCTGGGTCAATGAGACAAATGCTTTCTCAAAAAATAAGGTGCAAAGCATGGAAGAGGGCACCTGATATTGACCTGTGTCCACAGACATGCACAATCACTGAAACATAATATCCTGAGGATGGATTTCAACTAGTATAAGAAATCATACTCTTGCACATTCATATTCTCTTCTCTCTCTCTCTCTCTCTCTCTCTCTCTCTTCCCTCTTAAAATGGGTAATAGAGGAAAAACAAAAACAAAAGAAATGGACAACAGAGAAAGAGAACTCAAAATCATCTCCTACCACTGTAGACTTAGTAACACAAAGACATCCTGTGTATACAGCAGGTGCCAACTCACCAATGCCCCCTCTTTTTATGATTTTTAAACTTTTTATTGATAGCTTCCATATTATAGACAATAAATCATTATAATTCCCTCCCCCTTCTCTCTCATATTTCCTCCCCAACTCAATTAGTCTCTATTTTGTTTCGGTGTCATCATCTTTTCCTCCCATTATGGAGGTCTTGTGTAGGCATCATCAGGCACTTCAAAGTCATGAATATCGAAGTCATTTTGTGTCTGGAAGTTTGCGTTGTAAGCAGTCCTCCCCTTCCTTTGGCTCTTACAATCTTTCCACCACCTCTTCCGCAATGGACCCTGAGCCTCGGGAAGTGTGATAGAGATGTCCCAGTGCTGAACACCCCACTGTCATTTCTTCTCAGCACTGTGGTGTCTTTTGAGTTATCCCAGTGGTCACCAACATCTGAAAAAGAGAAGCTTCTCAAGCCAAAAGTGTCAGTAGCATTATTTTATGGGTATGAACTTTTTTTTAAATGCTTATAATGCAGTTTGGTGGGCATAATATATGTATTTAACCAGAAAACAGCAGGCATTACTCCCCTAGGGCCCATGACCTCCCCCATTGTAGGGTTTTTGCTAGGTCTTCAGTACCAGGCATGCTTTCCCTCCCATGGAGCAGGCCTCCAGTCCAATTAGAGAGCAGTTGGTTTCCCCCACAGTAGACTTACCA
>PVHP010035567.1:0-18272 GCA_004024765.1 Zapus hudsonius
CTGTTCTGTGCTCCCCTGCAGAGCGGAGAGCTGCCGGGAACCCGCGGCGGTTTTGGAGCTGGGGAGCGACTGGGTGGCCCCAAACTTGGGCCTGTATTGCAGACAGACCCCAAACCTCCGTGGCCCAGCTCACTCTGTGTTCTCCTGCAGAGCTGAGATCTGCTGGGGAACCCTGCTGTGGACCCCAAGCCTACGCCGAGGAGAGGCCAGGTGCCCGGGTCTCAGCCCTGCAATGAAACCTCCGCCGCCGCGGAGAGCCTGCAATCCGTCCCGGGGGATAATGGCGGGAGCCAGAGGGGGCGGGAGGGCTCGGCCCTCTGTTCCACAGGGGAGCAGAGAGCTGCTCGCGAACCCCGTCTGCTGCAGCCCAGGGGTTCGGGAGGGAGGGAGAGTCCAAACTCGGGTTCGGCCGGTGTCCAAAGCCTGGATATCAGTTGAGGGGGGTCAAACCTTTCAGAGAGTCCTGGCGAAGTTGTTACTAGGTCACCATCTTGCTCCGCCCCCTCCGTGAAAACTATTTTTTAAAAACAATTTAACTGAGATTGGAGAGATGACTCAGCAGTTAAAGGTGTTTGTTTGCAAAGCCTGACTCACTTGGAAGCCTAGGTATCTAGAGAAATTTCGAAAAAGTCTTCCCAACACTTTTTGTTTTAATTGGATAATAGTTTTATATTTTCACTTATTTATTGTTAATTACATTATGTGAAAAAGTCTTGTGGTGGTGCTTTCATTTCCCTTCTCCCTGTCCCCAACCCAATGGGAGCCCACTTCAGTAGGATTGCTGGCACCAGACTATGGGGTAGGGGACTATGAATTATATAATAAGTAGCCAGTTTTTTTTTCCTTTGTGTTGTTGCTAAGGAGGGCATTGTCTCGATATTCTCTGCTACCATGGCTCTTACAATCATTCTGCCCCTCTTTCACTAAGATCTCTGAGTCATGGTGGGTGAGTTTTAAGTCTGCTTTACTATTGAGGTCTTAAGCGTCTCTGAATTTCTGCTTTGGACTGTGTTGGACATCCTCTGTGTCTATGTACATCAATCACCCTTTCACAGGTCATCTAACTTTCTATGGAGGTAGTTCTCTTGCTCATCCCACCATTTCCTCAGAGGTTTTGTTTGGGCCCTATATGATAAATTATGGGTGGTTCATCTCATGCCTGGGTGTCAGCCATCATCCTTTGTCATGTTGGTGGAATTGGGTTGTACACAGTTCTCTCGGCCTTTTGAAAAATACAAACAGAATCTTCAAAAAATAATAGTTTTAGATTTAGGAAAAATTATTAAGATGTTACAGTCTCCACAAACCTACCCTTACTTTCCTCTATCATCAATATCACACATTATGTCAATATCAGTACTATGGACTGATGATATAGTTTTAGTAACAAAAGACCATGGTTTACTAGGGCTTTCTGAGTTTTACCTTATGCTATTTCTCTGCTGTGGAATCCCATCCAGGGAAGCTTGCCTTGGCTCTTTGGGTTCCTCATAACTCTGATGGCTTCTCAGAATTTAGCTCTTTTGAATAGCAGTTACCATTTTCATTAGTGATTATGTATTTTTGTAAACTTCCCTTCAAATGGAATCTGTATAATACATTTCTCATGAACATACTGGGGAGAGAAAACACAAAGATGAAGTGCTGTTCTTAGTTTACATGAAGGGATCATACTTCATGTGAGATTTATCATTGTTGATTTTAATGATTATCATTTCAGGTTTGTATATTTCTTCAGAGTTCATCACAAGACACACCAGGCTCATCTTCTAAGATTTGTGTACCAATCCTAGATTCAGCCATTTCTCAAGGATCTCTAACTCTTGCCATTGGGACAGATCTATTTTCTAAGCTAGAACATATTTATTTTAATTTTTACTTATTTATTTGCAAGGAGAGAGAAGAGAGAGAGAGAGAGAGAGAGAGAGAGAGAGAGAGAGAGAAAGAGAGAGAGAGAGTGAATGGGAACTCTAGAGCGTCTAGCCACTACAAATGAACTCTAGATGCATGTGCCATATTGTGCATCAGGCTTTACTTGGATGCTGGGGAATTGAACCTAGGTTGTTAGGCTTTGCAGGTAAGTACCTTAACCACTGAGAAATTTCTCCAGTCCCCATATGTAGTTTTATAAGAAACTGGTAAATTGTCTTTCAAAGTGACTATGCCATTTTGCAGCAATGAATTAAAGTTCCTGTTGTCAACATGCGGTATTGTCAGGTTTGTTTATCCAATTTTGTTTTAATGTTAGCTATTTTAGTAGATGTATAGTGGTACCTTGTTTTAATTTGCAGATCCATGATGGGGTATGATATATGCCTTTTCAATGTTTCTTTCTTTTTTTTTTTTTTTTTCGAGGTAGGGTCTCACTCTAGTCCAGGCTGACCTGGAATTCACTACATAGTCTCAGGGTGGCCTTGAACTCATGGTGATCCTCCTACCTCTGCCTCCCGAGTGCTGGGATTAAAGGCGTGCTTCTTTTGATTAGATGCCTGCTCAGATTTTTCCACGTTTAATTGGACTGCTTACTTTCATATTTTTAAATTTGAAAGCTTTTACATATTTGGAGACATATTTATTACAATTTTTTTATTGTTTTAGGTGCTTTGAGGCAGTCTTGCTGCCTTAGAGCTCATGATCCCTCCTGCCTTCACCTCCCAGCTTTCCCAGGAAGGTCATTTTTTTTAATCAGATATAATTTGAAAACATTTTCTCCTTGTTGGGAGTATATCTTTCATTCTCTTGACAGAGATTTTCTCAGAGCAGATGTTTTAGATTTTAATAAAGTCTGCCTTATCAATATGCTTTCTTTCCTGGATCATGCTCCAGGTCTTATTTTAAAGCTGTTTTGGCAAACCCAAGGTCACTTAGATTTTTCTCAGCATTTTTAATAAAGAATTTTATTAAAATATAGTATACAGCATTAAAGTATGCCAATCTTCGGTTTGCAGCTTAATGAATCTCTACAGAGTGAACAGACCTATTTAACCACAAACTAGTTTAAATACAGGCTACAGCTCACACTCTGATCAAGCCTGCCACCTGCTCTTGTACAGCCTACAGTTTAAGAAACAGGTTTTTTTTTTTTTCATTTTGAAATGTTTAGAAAGCATGAAGAGGAGCAATCTATTTCATACAATTCACATGAAAACTTTATGATATTCATAAACTGTCATATTCATTTTAAACATGTTGTCCAGGACTACTTTTGCACTATGTTGAAAAAATTGAGGCAGAAGATAGAACCAGACTGAGCTCAGACAAGGATACCTTTTATTTATCGGAGACGAGACATTAGTGTTGAGTGGACAGCCATATCTGAAGTCATGATCCTGCAAAAGCCCTCTGCAGGCTCTTTTTAAAGGCAGTAGATGAAGTTTGTCTGGGTCTGGGCCTCCTGGAGAGACTGTCTATCAAGGGACAAAAGGTGACCATATGAATGCGGATTGGGCTGGCTGCAGGGTCCTTTAGATATATGTAAAACATTCTCCCAGGTGCTTGAGGTACTATCCTGGGTAAGTTCCTGTGTGAAAATATTTCCCCAGGCTCAGAGCTGCATCTTCCCTTCACACTAGACAAGCAGAACTGAGCTACTGCTCTGGAGATCATGTGGCCTGCAAAGAATGTTTACCAGCTAATGCTTTACCACACAAGCTCCTAATTCTACTGGTGGGTGTTACTGGCAGCTCAAACCCGTCTCCCACATCTCATTCACATCTGTAAGAATACTTTCTGATATCTACCAGCACCGTTGTTGTGCTTTCTCTATACTGTGTGTCTGGCTTTTTTCACTCAGCATTTTATCTGTCAGAAATATCTATATTAGTACTGATTGGTTTCATTCCACTCTTAGACATTTTTAAAAATCATTTTGGGGCTAGTATCATTTATAGTGAGAACAATTTTATTTATGTTTTCCTGTCTACCTGCATGGATATGAATGTATGTACACATTTCTGTAAGATATAAGCCTAGACATGTAATTCCTAAGTGACAGGCATACAAAGATTCAGGTTTAGTCAATTTTGTCAAAGAGTTTTCTAAAGTATTTTACAAATTTGTATTCCTTCCTGCACTGTGTGTTCCAGTAACCTTATATGATACGAATAATTTATGTATGTACCTTGGAGTTTACATTTCTATCACAGGTACCACTTATTATATACACATTTATTTGTTAAGATCGGTAACTTTTGGCATCTACTTGTGGGTTTAAATTATGCTTTCTTTTTCTTTAAATACTTTTATTTACTTATAAGCAGAGAAAGAGAGAGAGAGAGAGAGAGAGAGAGAGAGAGAGAGAGAGAGAGAGAGAGAGAGAGAGAAAAGGAGGGAGAGTGAATAGATACATCATGGCCTCTTGCCTCTGCAAATGAATTGCATGTGCCACATTGTCAATCTGGTTTTACATGGGAACTTGGGAATTGAACCTGGGCCTTCAGGCTTTGCAAGCAAGTGCCTTTAAGTACCAGCCATCTCCCCAGCCGCAAAGTTATGTTTTCTTGTTGACTAATGACTTCGGTCAATTTTCCTATAATTTTGAAACCTTTGAAAACCTTCTTCAAAATATAGGATTTTATAGGAAGCTATACATACTTTTAGATATTATTAAATACATATTTAAGAATGTTTATATATATTGTATATATTCAAATATATTATATGGTGTTATGTAACATATACATAAGTTTGACTTTCACATTTGAGTTAATAATTCACTGGTTATCATTGTTATATATGAGTGAAAGATTAATATTAACTTTATTCTACCTACAATAGCCTATACTTCTAATTTTATAATGTCTAAATAAATTTATTGTCTTTCGTTATTTCTAGTTGAATTAAGTATTTAATCCTTTTGACAGATCTTCCTTCATAGTTTCAATCTCTTAATGTTTTAGATTTTAGTTGTTCACCTTTCTATTGTTCTCTTTATTCTTGGATTTTTGTAACTCAAATCCACCTATTTCCATAACTAAAGTTCAAGATATGGATCAAGGTAATAACAATGTAACCCAATCTTAAGTTACATTTCAGTCAGAGTCAAGTATGGAAAACAGAGTGAATGACAAGTAGTTTAGTGAAGGAATTTCATATGAGAACTAGGTAAGTAAGCTGCTGAGCCATCACAAAGCCAAAGAGAAGAGGGGAGGGCTGCCAGAGATTAGCAACAGCTAATGGATGGTTTCTCTATTTCTGGAATAGATGATTTAACTTCTAGAATATATTATCTTTTAATACGCATGTTGAATCTTGTTGAACCTGGGCCAGAAGGCTTTACAAGCAAGCACCTTTACCCACTAAGTCATTTTCCAAGTCTCTCTTTTTATTTTTCTTCTAAATATCTTTTTTGAGAGAAAGAAGGGAGAAAGAGAGGAGAGAGAGAGAGAGAGAGAGAGAGAGAGAGAGAGAGAGAGAGAGAGAGAGAGAGAGAGAGAATAAGTGTACTTGAGTCTGGACTCCAGACACATCTGCCACATTGGGCATCTGGCTTTATGTGCTTTTCTTTAAATAATTAACATGATTTTTAAAATACAAAATTCTGACCTAACATATATTTCACTTTAGAACTTGATATTGACCTACCCATTGTGGTCTGCCTCAGCCTTATTAGTGTTCTTTTGGACTTTATGAGTTTTCTTTTCCTCAGGCTGCGCTGTTAAAATTTTTCACTTTGACTTTGGTTACAGCAATTTTGAGAATATGCTTAAGTGCAGATTTCTTTGTATTTATTCTGCTTATAGTTTGAATAACCTCTTGAATTTTGTCTTGAGAGTTTTCGTAAGTTTTTTGAAATTTTTAGCTTGAAATAAATATCTTTTCTATCCTATTCTTTTCATTTCTCCTTTTGTCTTGAAATTTTGTTTCCTGTTGAGCTTTTACTCATGCCTCATTTTTTCTTAATTATACATTTCTTCTATTATTTTAATCTGCATGTTTACCACTGAACCTGTATTTCAGTTAACTATTTTTTAACTTAGTATTAATTGGCTTTATTGTAACCAAATTACAGATGAATTCATCACTGAAATTATAACAGTTCTATAATTCTCACTGAACTTAAAAAACAGATTCTGGTTTAAAAATATATTCTGCACTTTTAAAATATAGATTCCATTTTCTTGAACATGTGAACTATAATTTATTTAAAAATTCCTGCCTTATAATTTTAAACTCTGGAGTTGTATATCTGGAGTTTTACTACATTATAGGTATGTTTGCATTGTCCTTTTGTTTACTGGCTTTTAGTCATCTTACTAATTTTGCTATCATGTTTATTTTTATTGTATTTTTTAACATAGAGGCTGTGGATGATTTATATTCTTCAATATAGAATTTAATTTTTCCCTGACAGACCACCTTGGGGAGACCACCTTGATTTAAGCAGAAACAAGATAGGCCTCTGGGGATTGTGGTTCAGACTTCATGAGCTCTGGCCTACTTCTAGTTACTTCCAGGACTGCAAAGGGTCATTCAGGGGTCCGAACTAAACATCCTTAGTGCCAGGTCCCTCCGCTTACCTGCTCTTCTCTCTTGTCTTTCAAATCTCTTGGAATGAATTAAATATCAATCTATTTTTTTTAAATTTATTTAAATCTTTCAAATTTCTCCTTGATTTCCTGGCTACATAGATATTGACAAATGAGGAAAATTCATAGAGAATATTCACTTTTCACTCAAGTCCTTTTTCCCCATTGTCCTAACTAAACTTCCAGATGTGAATCAAATATGGGAAACAGAGCAAATGACAAGCAGTTCAATGCCCCATGGCTGCAGTTCAATGGTAGAACTAGTTAACAGCTGCTGAAGCATCTGGAAGCCAGAGAGAGGAGGGGAGGGGGACCCAGAGACCAGCAGCTGCAGAACTCCTACTCCAAGGTTTAGGAGGACAGTAAGAGGAGGTGTCTCTAGAGGTCAGGGGTCACATCTCTAGGAAGCTGAATCAGAGGGCACTAGTGTCAATCAGGAGAAGTGTGATCCCATCCCCCATCTCTCATCCATCTGTCTTTTGAATAGACCTAACTGGCAGTTGAACAAAGAGTCTGCAGCATATAAGAGCAGCCTCCTTTGTGTGGAGCAGAAAGAAGACGCAGAGTTTACCTGAGAGAAAAGGGGAAAGGATGGTGAAGGTGCTTTGGGACATGGTAATGGCCCAGCAGAAAGACAGAGAACCCAGGATGCCTAGTCCTACTACTTTACCCACCGAAGGAAAATATTCTCTTAGACTAAAAGACAGACAAAGGAAAAAAAAAGGTATACTAGCACAAAGATCTTTTTAAGCACAAAATAACTCCAGAATAAAGAAACCATTTCAGCAGGAGCTAATTTAGTGGGTCTTGACCAAGATGTTTTAAATAGAATGAACTGCCATAGGATAGAAACGACCATCGGTGGCATCCAAACAGAGACTTGGAGAGAAAGTATTTGTTCAGAAAGTTTAAAACTCAGCTGCGTAGCTGAGTTATTTAAAGTTGGTTTCATTTCTCTGAAGAGGAAGCAGACAAGGATAATTTCATTTAAGAATAGCAAGTCAAGACCTTTTGAAGAACAGTGAAAAAGAAAAAAGATTAAATGCTCTTGGAAGAAAATTCTAAAGTGGCAAGTGAAATGCAAATTTAAATATTCCCTAGCTAGTCAATAAATCCTTACAAATGGGTGGATTGTTCATCAGAATTGAAAGAAGCCCTTGAACTTTGATTTTCATTAGTTTGGGTACATGCTGTTGAAAGAATCTTTAAATTTAGGCCATCACCTGTGTTGAGAAACATCTGACAGAAGAAACAAATTATCTCCTCACTGACTCATCTCTCATTTTACTTGCTTATTCAAAATGAAGACAAAAGTGGCCCCCCTCCCTGGGTCTTCATCAAGTGTTTTTGGCTGGGAGAAGTGTCTCCAGTCAAAAGAAGGGTTTAATTTCTGGGAAGGCAATTTGAGTTGTTGTGATTAGGCCATTCTGTGATAAAGGGGCTAGGTATTGCATCTGAGTGGTGCCAGCTGCGTTTCCTTTGTGAGCTGCAGAGGTGTTTAGGATGGTGGCTGGGGCACTGATGACCTGGCAGGGGGGAGATGGATGGGCACCAAGGGCTCTCCTTCCAGCCCAAACTGTAATTGCTGCTATTACCAACAAGAGGACTCATTGTAATATTTCACTATTTCTGGAAGATTTATCAGTTAGGTAAAATATCATTTTTAGGTAAGAAAACAAGAAGCCAAGCTATGCTCCTAAGGAGGGAGTTTTGACCTTCCGTGCCAGAGCCTAGAATGGACACTGATGTCCACATGGGTGTATTGGAAATTATGGCAAACCCAACAGGACCTGGTTTCTTCCATTCCATTTCCTCTTTGTGACCTCGCTGATTGGACTAGCTGGAGACTCTCCTGCTCTCAACAGCTAGACACTGCTTGGGAATTTACAATCTCTCTAGATCTCACTGAGAGGAGAGAAAAAGGACTAGAGTCCTTGTCCAGTGACTTCTTGCTGAAACTTTTGACTCCATCACTGCAGCTGGTGGCTGGATCTGACAGGTCCTGTTTGTCACAGAGGTCCATGCAAAGTCTGTGGCCTGGAACAGGAAGAGGAAAGAGTATTGCACAGGGAGACGCATGTATTTAACGAGGATCCAATGGGGCATGGAAGGAAAGGCAGCTAAGTAGAGGTCCTGAAGCTGTGGTATACCATCTCCCGCTGGTTCTCTCTTCTTGTATTTTGGAAGGGTTGTATACAGCCATGGGAAAGTGGAAATGTTATTTCTGAGCAATCTTTGGCTTCAAAGCAAAGATAATGAGAGAGTTACTTCGCTCCACTGGCTACCATGACTTTGTTTTAAAGATGTTAATTTTCTTTGTAGTCACCTGTGCTACTCTTGAGCTTTCTTGAGAAAATACTTCTGTTAATTAGCTCAACCTGGCCATTCCACAGTATTTACCTGCTTTGTAACATCGTTTTACACATGACAAATGTATGCAATTTTTATCAGTTAAAAATATACTTGGCTGTGTTTAAAACACAGGTCATATTAAACTAATACATTGAAGATCTGCATTATACAATCCTAATAAAGAGTAAACCATTGCCCACAAAACGAAATAGCTCTTTGGAACAAATCCAGTTATCTTTGTTACTTTTGTTGCTGCTGATGTTTGCTTCTTTTGTTTGTTTTCTTTGAAACTCTTCTTTATTTGAACTATTCCCTAAGAACTTTTCTATATGCACATGTCCTGTGTGGGTCATCTTCCCATCTGGTTATGCTCATGTCCTCTCCCAGGCTCCACTCCACTGCTGACTCTCCTCACTGGGGTTATGTTAATTTTCTTTTTCTCTTTTTTATTTAGTAAATGCAGTATTCAATACTAATACTGAGGAGCAGAATGGGTAACTCTCCAAGTGAGCACTGTGTAGGGAAGGGTAAGGAAATATTAACTCAGGAGTGATTTTTTGGGTGGAGCTGCTTGATGGTGTGTGGGGGGACAGGGAGGGGCAGAGGTTGACCTTAGTTATGTTTCACTTTATTCTTTGAGAGATGGTCTCTCCCTGGACTTAGAGCTCACCCATTTGTTTAGGCAAGCTAGTCAGTGAGCCCCAAGTCTTCCAAGATACTGTGTCTCTGGCTACCAGCACTGAGATTATGCATGTGCACTACCACACCCAAATTTTTATTTGGATGCTGGGGAACTGAACTCAGATCGTCATGCATACATGATGACAAGCACTTTACTCAATGAGCCATCTCTCCAGCCCAGTTTTTTGTTGTTTGTTTCTTTTGGTTCTGAATTTTGGTTTTATTTTATTTATTTGTTTTGTTTTCATCTAGACTGACCTGGTACTTACTATGTAAACCAGGCTGCAAACTTTCTGATCCTGACCCTATTGCCTCAGTTTTCCAAGTGCTGGGAGTAGAGCTGCTTCCCACCATATGTGGCAGTTTACATTTCTCTCCCAGAAAAGCACGATCTTGGATTTAGTGTGTCTTGTCTCCAAGCCATGACTTGTATCTTCACAGACTTATTTGAATCTCTAGGAAAACTTGAGGCATTATTTTATTATGAGAGAAGATGATGGAAGGTAAATCTTTCAAGGTTAAAAAATTATTTTCACCTGTGAACCTCTAGAGAAGCATTCTGACTTTGAAGTCCCTAAGGAGGATACTTTGTCCCAGGCAGAATTGTCCATTTTATGTTGAGAACTTTCTCTAGCACTATTATCAACCTAGTTCTCATGGTCATTTGAGGCACTGGAATAAGAAAAATAAAAACAAAAAACGGGCTGGAGAGATGGCTTAGCACTTGTTTGCTTGCAGATCAGAAAGACCCAGGTTCGATTCCCCAGTGCCCAAGTAAAGCCAGATGCACAAGGTGGCACATATGTCTGGAGTTCTTTTGCAGTGGCTGGAGGCCCTGGCAACCCTCTCTCTCTCTCTCTCTCTCTCTCTCTCTCTCTCTCTCTCTTTCTATCTCTGTCTCTCTCTCTGCCTCTTTCTATCTCACTCAAATAAATAAAATTTAAAAAATAAGTCATACTACCATTCAAAAGAATGGATATGTCACCTAATTTAAGCCTACTGACAGCAAAACAAGTTGTGTGTCATGCCAATTTTAGATAAGACTGTATAAATTTGTCAAATTGCAATAAAATCCCCATTCTATCCCCAATTATCTATCACTGTAACTCATATCTCATAATAACTAATCTGCTCCCCTTGAATCTCCACCTGCATCTATACAACCAATCAGTCGTCCTTTGGAGGTTTTCACACTATGTCCCCTATATCTCCAAAGACTAGTGTACTTGAATTTGCAAAGACCAAGTGACCAGAAAGAGAGAGAGAAACATTTCTAGGGCAGCGACAATGCAATGCCACCCATCATAGCAGGTTCTTTGATTTGGATTCAGCTTTAAAAAAAAAATCCTATTTTAAGTTTGAATTGAATGATATCACAGTGACATTGTCTAATTTAAACAGATGTTTATCAAAACTATCATGTATCAAACAATTATGCATGTCTCCCTCTAAACATCAAAATAAAGAAATCATGCTGGGATGTTTTAGGGGAAATCATTTCTCCCTTCTTCCCATCCCTCTTTCCTGTTAACCATACTCCTAGATTTATTTGAAATAAGCAATAGTGGAATTATGATGGGTAATTTTGTGTATAAACATGACAGTCAGTGGTACTCAGATTATTGATAAAAGGTTATACCAGGTGTCCCTATGAGGGAAGTCTTAGATGAGATTAACATTTAAATAGACTCAGTAAAGCAGATAGCCCACCCAAATATGAGTGAGTATAATGTTAATCCCTGTTGTCAACTTAATAGGACTTAGATTCCCCATGGAAACAGACCTCTGAGGATGTCTGTGAAGACTGATCTTCATAAGGTTAATTGAGGAGGCTTCTTGTACTAACAATGGGCCACACCATCCCACGGGCTTGGGTTCTGGATTGAGTAAAAAGGGAAAAGTGAGCTGAACATCAGTATGCATTGCTCTCTGCTTCCAGTTCCCATGTGACCAACTCTGTCTCATGGCCCTACCACCATGTCTTCCCCACCATCATGGACTGTACCCTCAAACTGAGAGCCAAAACAAACCCTACCTTAAGTTATTCTTGTCAAGTATTTTGCCACAGCAATGTGACAAATAATTAATATACTGGACCTCCTTCAATCAACTAAAAGCCTGGATAGAACAATAAGTTTAGCATCTAAAGAAGAGAGAATTTCTCCTGCCACTTATCTTGGATGAGGGACAAAGGTTTTTGGGTAAGAGAGAAGGTTCATTTGTTTGTTTTCCCTGCTTCCACACTTAAGCTAAAACATGAGCTGCTTTGGAACCTGAGATTTCACACAGTCTTCATATGGAAATATACTCACATCATCAGTTGTCTTGTTCTCCAGCTTATTGACTGCAGATTTGAAGACACTCGAGCTTCCATAATCATGTGAGATAATTCTTCCTAGTCTGTGTGCATGCGTGTTTGTGTGTGTGTGTGTGTGTGTGTGTGTGTGTGTATGTGTGTGTGTGTGTGTGTGTGTGTATGCACAGGCTTACCTTCCATATTGGTTCCAATGCCCTATTGAACCCTGATGTTGTTTTTTCACTTAAATCCCAAATCTCAAAGCTCAAAGTGAGATCATGGGACCTCTTAGATCTTAAAGAAAGACAGACTTATTTTAAAGGCTGCTATCTTTTTCAGAAAAGAAAGACTCAAGAAATCTTTCAAAAATCCTTTTCCTTTTATGCTGGCTATGCAAGGCAATTCGCTTTATTCTGATCATGCTCTTTCCTTTGCTCCCTCTCCACTTTAGAAAGGTGTATGCTCACCTCCCTGTGGGAGTCTTTGTCTAGCCTTGGCACCATCAGCCTGACCTCGCCATCTTATAAAAAGAACACATACATTGGCTATTAGGGAGGAACTGGTCTCAGACAGAAAGAGCACACCAGCTGCTCTTCCATCCAGTGAGAGATTCAGAGGTGAGAATTTTCTAGAAAAGTGTAGCAGTCCCCATAATCATGGTCTTGATGACAGATTCTTCCATCTGCCATGGAAACTACATTTATATGCATTTTCATGTCTGCCACTGTATAAGATGGATTTTCCATAGGAAGGCAGGTCTGGAATTAGCCAACACATGCAGCAAGTTGCTGGGTGATGGATGGATGATGAGCTGAGGAACAGGAATATTGGATGGTGAGAGGTGGAAAGTCACTTACAGACATGCTCACTGTGTCTGCTCAGTCCTTCCTATGTGAAGTGCTGGGGGTTGGGTGTTGAATGTGCAGTGTTCTCCACAGGCTTATGAGTTTAAATGTTTGGGCCCTATTTGGCGCTGCTATTTTGGAAAATTCTGAAATATTTAGATGAATCACTTGGAGGCTTATAGCCTGATCCTACTTCCAGATTCACCAGGATGTGAGGAGCCACCCTAACCCCATGATTTCCTCATTGTGATTGTCTATACTCTCTGAAACTGTGAGCCAAATCAATCTCTCTAATTAGGTTGGGTATTCTATCACAGGAGTGTGGAAAAATAACTAACTCAAGTACTCTCTAGATAATGTTCTGTGTCAAGATGAAAGAAGGACCTTTGACCTCTGTGAGTGAACATGTGGGATGCCGTCTGGCTTGGCTCTCTGCTTGTTCCAGGCGTGGCTCCTTTTCACCTGTGTGCACTCCTCATAACCAAAACCCACATCCAGCATCAAAGTCTCAGCACAAAGTTCCTACTTATTTATTTGGATTCAAAGAAATTCTCCTTCATTCTTTTCTGTTGTGATTTTCCAATGTTATTCCTCAAATCCTGGAGGACTAACCCTTTGCAAACTAGTACTTTAAAACTCAGAAATGTAGTGTTTCCTGGTGTCAGGAAGGTCTAGCAGTGTAGGGTGAGCAAGCTGACAAGGGCCCTGAGTGTGTTGCTGTCGAAAATGCTTCTCTTCTCTTCACATGAAACTTTCTGACTTTTCACCCTGTTATTGGTCTCAGATTACAGACAGCTCATTTCCAACAAACTTTACTCTGCTTCTGATTTTTTTTTCACTTAAAGCAACAAAGACAGCTTTGCTGAAAGTTCTTTATTCTGTATTCTCTTCAAAACAGAAATGGTACCAATGCATAACTTGTTTATACAAAGTTTCCACTTAATAATTTGTTTAAAAGATTCCTGGTATAGATGAACCTAGATCCTTGAATTTGACTTCAGGGGGTCCCTTCCCTTCATTTGAATTTCTGCCCCTCCTACTTGCTGGCTCCAAGTGCAGGTCACTTCCATGTCTCACTTTTGTCCTCTGGCTTAACTAGTGAGGCAAAAATTTTAAAGTGTAAGCATATGAGACAACACTAAATTTCCAAAGATATTTGAAGAAAAACTAAGTAGAGAAAGAAACAAGGTGAATGTAGAGAGGCTACAAAGAAGTCACTCAACTTTCCTTCTTTTAATCTTTTATTCAACTGAGTCTCCATGCCAAGACAAAGATACAATGATGAGTAATATGCAAGTTCTTGTCTTCATGGAGCCCTCAGCCTAGCCCTTAGCAAAGATGGGTCTCATGCTGCAGATTTTTGTAAGTTTTCATGGCACTTGCCTTCCAGGCATCCAATATTCTTCCTGTCCATATCCTTTACCAAGCAAATCAGACTTGGGGTCCAATCATAAATCCACAAGAGCTGATGACTCTTAGTTTTCCTCAATTTTCCACACAGTGAGTACTCAATTCATTTCATTGTGAACAAATCCCACGGCATTGCATGTCTGCCAGGGGAGGACTATCACCCATGGCAGATGCACGTGTGAAACACTGCCATTAACTCTACAGATACTTAGAGTTGAGACTTTAATCCATTAGTAAGGACACGGTTCAATTTTCTAAAAGGAGAATTTGAGCAAGAAAGAACAGGAGATAATTCTATCTTGAAATAAACAAGGCAAAGCTAGATCTCAGAATAAATTTTTCTTGAGTTATGTCCTGCTGTGCATCTGTACCTCTGCATACATTAAGGTACATGAGATACTTGGAGAGATCTCCTACATTTTCTCAATATGTGCTGTGGATAAACCATGCTTTGGGGATGGAATCATGAAAACAACATCTTTATTTGGAGAGGTATACCTACCTTGATCTGCACGAGATTTTCTTTATGGATCTTCAAGATATTTTAGCTAGACCCTCAGAAGACTAGACAGTGGGGACTAAAAGATGACTATTCATGGATCTTAAGCACCAAAATGAAAAAAAAATGAGATTCTTTCAGTTGACACTATAACAAGATGATTTTCAGAGCACCAAGAAACAAGTGTTGTTGTTGTTGTTGTTTGTGTATATGTAGTGTGTGTGTGTGTGTGCCTGTTGGTATATATGCAGGTTTATTTGGGTATGCCAGTGTGTGTGTGTGTGTGTGTGTGTGTGTGTGTGTGTGTGTGTGAGAGAGAGAGAGAGAGAGAGAGAGAGAGAGGTGTATGCCTTTGGAGGCAGAGTATGATACTGATTTTTTTTTTTCAATCACTCTCCATCTTACTCTTTGAGACAGGGTCTCTCACTGAACCTGGAATTCACTAGAATAGCTAACTGTCAAGGAGGTATTTGGGGTCCTCTGGTCTCTGGCTCCCTAGAGATGGAATTGCAGGTCTAATCTCCTGCACTCAGCTTTGACCTGAGTGCTGGAGATCCTAACTCAGGTACTCATGCTTGCACAGCAAGTACTTTTCTCATTGAATCATCTTCCCAGACTCACCCAGAAATAATAAGGTCTAGAAGGAAGATTGTGGGGGAAAGGGCACCTGAAAGCATTGGCTAATTAACTAAACTCACAGACTAAGCATAACCTAAGAGATGGGGAGTGCATGCTGTTGTTAGTCAAATGACACATGTGTTATCTAATACCTTGGGGTCTCAAACAGGCCAACCTTCTTTTCTAAAAATTTAGTGAAATTTGTAATTTTAGAGAATCATGTATCAAAAAACACTGATGAGAAGCATGCATCTACAGAGATTAGTGCCACTGTGTTTATCCAATTCTCAATGATCAATAACACATAACTTTAAAATATTTGTATTTTTCACTTATTCTCAGGCCAGGAGAGCTTTTTTTTTTTTTTTTTTTTTGTCATGCTGGCATCAGAACGATGAGCCATGTAGAGGATACTAGTGGTAAATCACAGTTGCAAAGAAATGAGGACTCAGCCTGTTCTGTGGAAGAGTAATGTAACTGAAATCATTATCTTCTTCATTTCATTAGGTCGGTATCTTTTGCTTGTTACATAGAGAACTTGAAGTTCTTTGGAAATTAAAATTTATTCAAAAGAGAAACTGATGAGTATCACTATCAAGCACATAAGAACTCTGCAGAGAGAACTCACAGGTTTCTCACGTGAAAGAAGGCGGGGTTGGTTGTCAGAATTTGTTGTGTAGAAAAAACTCAAAAGACCATAAGTACTAATTCATAATGTGAAAAGTGCAGTGATACAAAATAGAAGTTAGAGTTCCCCCTATGTCCACTTGGAGAATTGACTTCAGGCAAGCATCTGGCTATGAAAATGCTAAGTCACTAATATTCAGGGTTGCTTTGTTAATGGGCTAGAGTAAAAGTCCAAAAGAAATATGAAGTTCCTCTCACTGGAGGTATCCAACATGTAAGACAACCTTGTAGAATGGAATGTAATAAAACTAGGAATGCTGACCACACCTCCTACTGGGAGGGAACAGTGAACCAACAAAGGAGCTCTTGTGTAATGGAGGAGCCTGGGCCTGGGGGAGACAATCAACAGCTTTCAAATTCGGCCAATTTTCCACTTAGTGAGGGGGACCCCTTGTCTGGAACTAGGGATTCAGGGCGATAGGCACTAGATCCCGTACTTTTGGGCTCCCAAAACAAGATGCACTATGGGAGCGACTGACAGGAAGGCTACTAAAAATAGAATCTAGGTAATCCAGAATTGTGTATATTTGTTAACCTACACTGATATCACTCTCTCCGATGGAGATTGTGTTTGTATTTTTCAGGATGCAGCGAGAGAGCTGGGGCCCATCTAAGCCTACCAACAGACCATAGGCCGATAGCTGAGATTCTGGCAAGAGAGGAGCCACCACAGTCATATCATGGAGGATCCAAATGGAACCCCGCAGAGAATGACGGGATGAACCAGGGGCCCACAGCCACAGCCATTAAATCAACACAGGATAAGCCATTGAGACAGAAACCAACGATTTCGACACAAAGACCCCTAAGCTCACAACCTTAGAGCAGCCTTAATACTCATCCACCACGACTCAGGGAACTATGCGGAAGAGGGGGTGGAAAGATTGTAAGAGCCGTGGTGGGGGAGATTATACAGAGGCATGGCCAGGAGAACCTGGCTGAATACTAGGCTATCCATGGTCCCCTATCACAAGGACTGATCCAGACGACCCATGGAGGAGGTTATCCAGTGGAGGGGGGAGGGGAGGGCAGTGGGGAATTCGCGATAACAACTCATTGTTTGCCCACTAAATGTTCTAACTCATTATGGACAATAAATTTAAAAAAAAAAAGGAATGGTTATAAAGTAGTATCTATTCCATGCTAAGATATATCACAGATTATTTAACACCTGTCTCAAAGAGATGAGCATTATTTTCCCAGGTTCTAGATGAGGGCCCTGAGACCCAGAGAAATGATTATATTGCTCAAAGTGACCCATGTAGAAAGTAGTACAAACCCAGCTCCTTTGGTCTTTGCAAAACATTTTGCTTCTGCACAGAAATAAAAGATAAGGAGTTACTTAAGTCATCTGTAACTAAGTTACTTGTGGTGTCAACTATACATGCATAGCCTTGAACTATTACAAGCTTACTCGGATTCAGTGCTGCCCTTGATATTCACCAGCTCTGTTAGATTTAGGAATTCATTTATTTTCTCTATGTACAGTTACCTTCTCATTGCTGGCACAATACACCTGATCACAGCAGTTCATGGAAGGAAAGGGGTTATTTTAGCTTACAACATTGAAGGGATGTTTTATCTTGGTTGGAGAAAGCATGACAAAGCAGGTAAACTGACTCACACCTTCACACATCAGCAGGAGGGCAGGAGCAACAAGACTGAGACTAGCTAGTGAGCACACAGTAGGGCTGGACTAAAAGTCCTAAAGGCTCCACCTTCTAAAAGCTCTATCAGCTGGGAACTGAGTAAAAAGCTTAATCACAAACACATGGGTGACATTTCACCTTCAACCCACCACACTATATGTATTTCATTATTTCTAAAATGAGATGATAGTCATACATACTTTTCAACTAAATAATGAAAACAATAGCACAATGACTGGCACATGATATATGCTCAGTAAATTTCAGTTAGTATTATTATTAATAGAAATATTTAGGACTAGGGCTGTATCACTGCCTGTTGCCCACGAAGGGCAGTGATCACACAAATACACACACACATATAGCTTGTGGGTTGACAAACATGTGTCCTTTATTGTGGGGAACGAGGCAGTATATATAGAGCTTCCTGGCCAATCAGGGGGTTAATGATAAGAACCTGTGCATAATAGCCAATCGAAATCACCTCCTGAAACTCATTAAGCCAAGCCCCTCTTGGCAGGCTGTCAGGTGCCATCCAAAACTAAGCTAGATTGTGCCTCCAAAGGCCCCCAAAGGCCCCCAAAGGCTTTTGCCCCTGACAGGGCTGGGAGATAGCTCAGTTCATAAAATAGTTATCTTGCATGCATGAGGATCAGTGTTTGGTGCCCAAAACTCACGTTAAACATACACATATCGAGGGAGGGAGGG
>PVHP010035568.1:0-18414 GCA_004024765.1 Zapus hudsonius
CTCTAGCCCAGGCTGACCTGGAATTCACTATGTAGTATCTGGGTGGCCTTGAACTCATGGTGATCCTCCTACTTCTTCCTCCCGATGCCTCCCTCCCCAAATTAGAGCCAGAATTTCTCCATTTTTGAATTCTTGTGTTCATTTTACAATGCATGAGATTCTAATTCTGAGAAGTGGCCCAGGCCACCTGTGTCAGTTGCGAAGTAAAGCATGACTTGTTATTTCACTAACATGGCCCAGTCCACCTGTCTAATTACTATTTCTCTGCAGTGGCCCAGACCCCAGGAGCAGAAGGTCCTGCAGCAGAAACATTCCAATTACTCCACTACCCCTATAAAGGCTTTCTGTGATACTTATTCAGAGCAAGGTAGCTTTTTACCCCACAGGTGGTTAGTTAGGCCCACAGAAACATGGATGCCACCTTGCCTGCCTTGGCAGGACCAAAACTTGCATCTAATCAGATCTCAAAAAAGGTGGCTGAAAACAACTACCTCCTAATCCTCAGCAACAGCAATAGCTCCAGATTTCTTCCTTAGTTTCACTGGCTTAGCCCCCATGGGTGGGCCCTTCCGAGTCAGTGTTCCTCTTGGGCCCACCAACCAATCTGGTTTCTCCCTACACCCCATCTGAGGCTGATGTTGAAGATCATTGTAATTAGATGTCTGGTTCATACAAATGGGCCTGAGAAATGTGCATAAGCCCCTTCTGTCCTTCTGTCCTCCCCTTATGCCCTCTGCTCTTCCTCTCTTCTTCCCTTCCCTGAGAAGAGAGAGAGAGAGAGAGAGAGAGAGAGAGAGAGAGAGAGAGAGGGAGAGAGAGAGAGAGAGAGAAGCCAGCCAGGCTGGGAAGGGGGAGAACTTCTTTTTGACTAGTGTGCTTTCCTGCTTTACTTTCCCTCTTATCTTAACGCTCCCTAAAATAAATCTCATAATTTACCCTTCTCCAAGTCCCTAGTTTCAATTCTTTGAAAACTTGGACAAGGACACAAAGTTGGGGTTCACAGGCCTGGGAGTCTCCATCTTTATGGAGAACTCATCCCTCCCAGGAATCCAATCCTGCATCATTTTGGTGGTCTGGATGGGGACATTATGAAAAAGAGTAAGTTATGAGTTTTTGTCTATGATCATATTGCTCATAACTGTGGACTTTCTTGAGCTGGGGGCAGTGAGAGGTCACATTTAGGGTGGTCACAATTGCTCATGGAGTTTGAGCACAGCTGCCTGGGAGGTATACTGCTCCACATCCACACCAAAGCCTTTGATCATCATCATGGGCCAGTGCTTAGCACACCAGGTACAATGACGTGCTTCTAAGGTTTGTTGGGTTTTGATGTGGGAAAAAAAAAAACTTCTTACAATGAATAATTAGGGATAGGAAATTTTCTTTTTCTTTCCTTCCTTGGCACTGAAACTGCTTTTGGCTCCCTTCTGCTAACCTGCCTGTAGGTATGAGAATGTGGAGGATTCCAACCTTGCTTGCTCTGTAGTTTTTTACTCCAAAACATCAACTGCTTTAAAGCTGCAGTGTATTACCTAACTCTGTTTCACAGTTTGCTTCCCCCTTAGCTCAAAGACAAACAGACATCTCCCTTGCTCTATCAGCCCAAACTTTTGGACTATATGAGGCAGTAACCATGTGGCCTAATCAACATGGTAGCCACCACAAGACCTTGCAAAATGGTAATAGGCACATGTCTTCACTCCACCCTTGGGTGGAGCCTGATTTTTGCCTGGTCTGGCAATGAAGGATGGGACCACCCAAGAGAGAGGCATCAGACTCCTCCTACCTCCCCGTGCACTCACCTCTGCACACTCACATAGACAACTAGTACAGCACAGCCTGAAGATAAGGTATGACATTGTTAATACGTGATTGTCTGTAAGAGGTAAATTTTCTTCTTTTGGTGAGATTTTTTCAAGGTAGGGTCTCACTCTAACAGAGGCTGACCTGGCATTCATTCTGTAGTCCCAGGCTGGCCTTGAACTCACTGTGATCCTCCTACCTCTGCTTCCCTAGTGCTGGGATCAAAGGCGTGTGCCAACATGCCCTGCTAAGATGTAAATTTTCTATGCTGTCCTGAGTACATGTATTAGATTATGAGTTGAAATTTCTGAAACTCACAGTGCTCTAAAATTTATTGAGGTTCTAACCTGTTTTCATTCTTTTTTAAAAAAAGTATTATTTATTTATTTATTTATTTATTTATTTATTTATTTAAGAAAAGAGAGAGAGAACAAGGCAGACAGAGAGAGAATGGGCACTCTAGGGCCTCCAGCCACTGCAAACAAACTCCAGACACATATGCCACTTATCTGGCTTTACGTGGCTACTGGGTTATCGAACTTTGGTCTTTCTGTTTTGCAGGCAAACACCTTAACCGCTAAGCCATCTCTCGCACCCCCTGTTTCCATTATTTTTAAGACATTTGCAGAAAAGACTATCTCAAAAAAAGTCAGCAAATGATAGAAGTCTATGTATACAGTGGGTAAATATTTCAAGTCTGGTTTTAATTTCCCTAGGCTAATATTTTAAAGACACTTTAAAATAACTGCTTCATGGAGCTGGATAGATTGCTCAGTGGTTAAGGTGCTTGCCTGCAAAGCCTAACATCATGGTTCAATTCCCCAGTACCCACATAAAGCCAGATGCACAAAGTGGCGCATGCATCTGGAGTTCACTTGCTGTGGCTGAAAGCCTTGGCCCACCCTTTCTCTGTTTGTCTGTCTGTCTCTCTGTTCTTGCAAATAAAAAAATATAATAAATAAACAAATAAGTGTTTCATGGTGACATAAAGGTAATAAAAGAGAGAACTTTAAGTACTTATGCTAAGAAATTTTGAGTGCTGAATGCTAGTGTAACACGATTGGATATTTAAAAAATTTTTTTAATGGTTCTAATAAAAAACAAAAGTTTTTGTTGATGGTTCTCTGTGAATTTAAACTATAAAAGAATTTGTTGATACTACCATTTTTTACTTTAAAATTCTAGAAATAGTGTCAAAAAGCATTATTTTTAATTTTTTCTGGGATGAGGGAGGAGACTACATATTTGCATTTAGTTAGAAATCAAAACAACTCCAGCAGTAAGAAATAGGCAGCTCATATAGCTGGCCAACCTCTGAGGTATCATCAGTGTGGGACAAAGTCCCAGTCCATTCTACTGGCCTAGCTGATGTTGACAAAATGGAAATCTTACAGCTCTCTTCAGTGAATTCAAGTGGGACAAGATGACTTGAGGCCTGTACTCAGGGCCTAAGATGTGGCATTGAGGTGAAAAGTTCAAGAGCTCCCTATAATGCCTCTCCACATGATTTGTCAACACAGCCTGGTCACAGAGGTCTTCCACAGATAAGAACAACAGCTTTTCTAGATCAGCACATTGAACTCAGCAGAGAATTTGCAAATGCTATTACAAGTGATGAACACTCTTTCTATTCCTTATAGAAAAGAATTTTAAAAGCTGGTTCTGCTTCCAGCCTTCCCTGGCTAATTAATATGTTTACCTACAAAGGTAAACAGGTTAACCAAAAATTTGTTTTCAAACACAGATGCCAAAACTTTATGCTGCCTTAATTGCTTTTTTTCTGACAAAGACCATTTCTAGATATTTGCTTGATCAAATCAATTGATTTAGACTTATTAGTAAAATAAATTTTTTTCCAGGGCTATTAACATGCTTCGCCTGTTCTTACAGTTGTTTGATATTTAAACACTAAGCTGATCAAATACAGTTTGAATCACATTTTTTTCAAGGTTGGTGTAACTGTCTTTCTGAGTGCAAATTAACAACATGTAGAAGCCGAAGCCAATTAGAGCCACAGGAGTTAAAAGGACAGCGAACATTTTGGTTCCTGCTCCCAACTTTAAAAAGCCCCAGAAGGTGAAAGGACACTCTAGCATGTTCTACAACTCTGGTATAACACCTGTCTTCTTGGTCTAGGAGGACACAGACATCCAGAGATTGGAATCCAAATCAGTGTGCAGTCTGCAAGAAGAGAATCACAACAGATAAATGCTTCCAAGAGAAGCCACAGGGTCAGCATGGTCCTGACTCATCTGAACAGATGACACAATGCCGAGAGAGGAATAGAGCTTCTCTCAGGTCCTTAAAAGTCACTCCTACAGAGCCACAACTCACCTTCAAAAATACATGTATAATTAAATGTTGATGGTCTACAAGGTCTTAAGCACCCAGCAAGAGAATAAACCCAAAGAATATCGTAAACAGTAATTCAGGTTTACATGCTTCCCTGTTTGATACTAAATAAATATATATACTTCTCTTGATCATATGTAAGGGTTAGTATTAATACTAATAGATTGAATTATACCTCTTTCCAACAGGACAAAATCCTCTTTTACTGTCTTGGTTATATTTTTTAAGTATTTATGTTTTATGAATGCTATCCCAAGTCCAAAAGAAAGGACCAAAGTAAAAGACCTACATATAGATGATGATGAGATAGCAGACTGGTTCACATGAAATAGAAAAGCCTTTTAATGTTGGGCCTTTAGATGAGCTTCCTCCTAGGGAGCTATAGCTGCCATGCTCTACTACCTGATTCAACTTAAAGAAGTTCATTCAGTCATTGCCCCATTTCCCTAATAGCAGTTAAGAGTTTCCACTCAGGAGTGGGAAATTATATGGATTAAGAGCAAAAGTTTTGTTATTGTGAGGCCCACAGAAACATGGACGCCAAGTGGCCTGCCTTGGCAAGACTCAAACTTGCCTCCAATCCAGTCTCATCCAAGATAGCTGAAAACAACAACCTCTTCCTCCCTCCTCAACAACAGCAACAGCTCCTGATTTCTTCCTCAGTTTCACTGGCTTAGCTCCCATGAGTGGGCCCTTCATAAATCAGTGTTCCTTTTTGGTCCACCAACTATTCAGGTTTCTCCCTATACGCCTGATGATGAGGCTCATTCTCATTAAACATCTGAGGCATGTGTGTAAGTCCCTTCTGTCCTTCTGTTCTTCTTTGCTCCTCCCCTTCCTTTCTTCTTCCTTCAGAAGCATGTGAGAGAGACTCTCCCAGTTGCCTCTCCCTCTAACAAGTATGGCTGGAAAGGGAAAAAAAAAAACTTCTTTGGACTAGGTGTTTCCTCTCTAAAGTAAATCTCATAATTTGCTCTTCTCTGAGTCCGTGTTTTCAATTTTTTAATAACTTGGACAAGGACCCAAAGAGGTCTGTTGAGGGGGTCCCCTTCATTTTTATGGAGATGTAATTCCTCCCAGGACTCAAATCCTGCATCACCTAGTTTGTAAGGAAAGTTTCTCTGGGCCTGCTTGGTCAAAGCCCATGTCGGGCTTTCCCTAATAAAGCCTGACTCTGACGTTGAACCATGTCTTCTTTCCTTTTGGTCTCCCTTGGTTTCAGGTTTTTCCTAACACCATATGTAAACAATAGTAACCGCAGATTCCGGTCACTCATGGCACACAGAAGCACCACTGTTTGCCCCAGAAATGCCTGTTTTCATAGCCTCCCCATCACTGTTCTCTAGATCACTTAGTTAAAAAATGAACCCCTTTAGCCCTTCCATATGTCTCACACATCGCTGACCACAGACCTGTGTCACTCAGCCAGACCCCTCAGGACTCCACAGCTCCACAAGGCGGCCTAGGTTCCCACCTTGCCCAAGTAGATCCCAAATTTCCTTGAAGACCTTTTCCCTGGGGGGGGGAGGGGCTCAGTGGTTCAGAAACAGCCTCGAGCAAGAAAATGGTGGCATTCTGAAAATGACAGCATTCTATTGCTGGCAAGAACCTCACACTACTCGAGGCTCCAATTTCCAGCCAGAGGAGAACCAGGGAGTCCCTGTAATGTCTCTGAGACACATTATTTGGGATGGGTCCTATGTGGTGGAGCTGTTGAGGCTCAGAAGTACCACGACTGTCCCTGGTGGGCAAATGGGCATTCCTGGCTTCAATGACTTGGCAGTGTCTCAGGCACCACCCGAGACAGTCCTTTGTATAAGCCTCATCTTTAATAGGTCTGGGGAAAGAGACCTTTAATAAAATGCATTTACTTAGGGGGGCTCATACATACACAGCCCGTCATTCATAGTCCAACACCAGATCCTTTATGCACCCTGCACTCTTCGAGACAATAGGGCCCGCCCCAATCTGTCACTCATGCCCCTTCCTCTTCCGTTGGTGCCGTTGGTGCCTTCAAACACCCAGCAGCCGAGACTTGAGCTGTCTCTCACAGCCTGGATTTTCTGTTCTCGTTAAAGTAAGTAGTTTACTCTTTTTCAAACTATACCAAAGATAAAGGAGCTAAAAAGATTCAACTTAAACCTAAGAGGCATAGATTGTAGAAGACTTAAAAATGAGGTTCATGGATATATCTCAATGGTAGAACCCAAGCCTCACGCCAGCTAGGCCCTGGATTTGATGCAGCGCTGAAAAAAAAAAAAAAAACAAATTAGAGATAAACCTGAAATGGGATTACAGAGTTAAAGGCTAAATAAGGGTCTGTAAGTACAAAATAGACAAACTCTGGTGGTGCAATAATACAAGGTTTCAAAACCTCTTATATACTGTTTGGATGGGGGATCTACCTGGCATGAATTTTTCTTTTCCTTTTGAGCCTGTCTCAAATCTAATGAAAGAGCTGTTGGTTAGCTGGGCGTGGTGGCACACACCTTTAATCCCAGCACTGGGGAGGCAGAGGTACGAGGATCACCGTGAGTTCGAGGCCACCCTGAGACTACAGAGTGAATTCCAGGTCAGCCTGGGCTAGAGCGAGACCCTACCTCGAAAAACCAAAACCAAAAAAGAGAGAGACAGAGAGAGAGAGAGAGAGAGAGAGAGAGAGAGAGAGAGAGAGAGAGAGAGCTGTTAGTTATCCCCATACCAGTCATGCCACTATTGCACTAGAAGATACATCTTGCCTGGTGGTATATTCCCAAATTTATTTTTTATATATTTTATTTATTCATTTTCAAGCAGAGAGAGACAGAGACAGAGAGACAGAGACAGAGACAGAGACAGAGACAGAGACAGAGAAAGAGAGCACACCAGGGCCACCATCTTGTGGGTCTGGCTTATGTGAGTCCTGGGGAATTGAACCTGTGGCCTTAGGCACTAGAGGCAAGTGCCTTAACCTCTGAGCCATCTCTCCAGCCCCCAAATTCCCAAATTTAATATACAAACCAAGAGCTGTTTTCAATTTTCCACCCTCAGGGCACTGGATATTATATTGAGTCTAGAACCCATTAAAAGTGAAAGAAATAACAGGTGCTGAATTCACAGTAAAAATCAGAGGTTGATTTAGATTGATAAAATTAAGAGAAACCCAGGTTGGAAGGTATAGATAAGGTATTTTCACTGGGTAATCACTAACAATGGCTAGACTCAAGTCAGATCAGAGGGACATGGATAGGGGAAGAGTTAACAAGTTCATGGTTTCAGCATAAAACAGATGCAGTTCAATAGTTAGGATATTTCAAAGATCCCTGTAATTCTGTTATATTGTGGTTACTACTAAAATTTAATGGGGGATATGCTCAATATACAATATATGCCTTATGAAAATTTAACTAATTAATTAAATAAATTTTAAAAAGAAATAACCACAAATTTGCTAACTGAAAACAACACAATGTATTATCTTTTATAGTATAATTTTTATCGACAACTTTCATAACCTATAGAAGGTATTTTGGCCATTATTCCCTCCCATTATTTACTTTTGTCTCCTCTTTGGTTAAGTGCTCAACACCAAGTTGGACACGTTTATTACACCAATCAAGGCTAGGGAACATTGTGGGAGAGGTAGCAGAAAGAATGTAAGAGCCAGAGGATAGGGAGGAGTGCTTTGGAACACTGTCTTCTGAACAATATATTATCTTAATATTTCTGGAGATCAGACATCCTTTTCGATGAGTTTCATTGGGATGAAATTGAGATGTTGGAAGAGACATAATACCTCTTAAGGCTCGGGGGTTGAGGGAGGGTGCATGCTTTGTTCAGCATTTAGAGATCATCTATATTCTTTGGCTCATAGTCCATCAGCTCATCTAGAGTCCTTCTGCTAGTGACCTCCTGTTTCCATTGCCTCATTTCATTCTTTGACTCTTCTTTCTGCTTATAAAGACCTGTGATGGTTTGAATGGGATGTCCCTCATAGCTCCATGTGCTTGGAATATTTGGTCCACCACTGGTGGTGATTTGGAAAGTGGAGCCTTGGTAGAGAAGGTGTGTTGTTAGGAGCAGACTTAATGGTGTTGCAGCCCAGTTCCTGTTACCAGTTCACTCTCTTGCTACTTCCTGCCAGCTGCTGTGGCAGGATCAGATGTCTAGCCTCTCTCCTCTACTGTTACCCCCACCCCTTGAGGGGGCTTCCCCTCAAGACTGTAAGCCAAGATAAACCCTTTCCTCTCATCAGCTTTTTGTTTTGTTTTGTTTTGTTTGTTTTTCGAGGTAGGGTCTCACTCTAGCCCAGGATGACCTGGAATTCACTATGTAGTTTCTGGATGGCCTCAATTTCAAGGCAATCCCCCTACCTTTGCCTCCTGAGTGCTGAGATTAAGAGCATGCATCAACACACTCAGCTTTTTTTTATATTTTTATTTATTTATTTGCAAGCAGAGGGATAGAGAGAATAGAGACAGACAAACAGAATTAGCTTGCAAGGACCTCCAGCAGCTACCAAATGAACTCCAAATGTATACACCACCTTGTGCATCTGGGTTTGTGTGGGTACTGGGGAATTGAGCCCAGGTCATTAGGCTATTCAGGCAAGCTCCTTAACCACTTAGCCATCTCTTCAGCTCTCATCAGCTGCTGTTAATTAGGTATTTTGTTCCAGCAACACTAAGCTAACTACAACAGGATCAGATCACATTTGGCCTGTCCAGATAATCTTTATTAAAGCCTTCCCATCACAATATTCTTGTGACAGGCCTAAAATTGGGAGACATAAGTGACTCCATCTTGTAAACTTAAGCTAAACTTACATCTGTCCCCAATACAAGGAAATTTAGCTTGGCAGCTACATCAGGACTGGTCTATCAATGGATCCACTTGTACCTTACTATTATGGCAACCTGTGGTTTAGCTATTATTGCTAATGCTTTCTTTTGCTTCTCTAACTTTCTGCTTGGCTTGCTGCTATAGAATAGACCCATTAGGGATGTTCCAAACCTTTGTTAGAGGATGTGGTTTTCTGCATAAAAGATCCATACAGGAGAAATTCACTGCTGCACTTGGGACTAGATGTCCTGTGTAGCTGGCCAGCTAGAAAAGAGTTTTCTTTGGCAATTCTTGTGTCTGGCAGTCTTTCTGGTGAATTATTTTTTTTAAATATGGAACGCTTCACGAATTTGCGTGTCATCCTTGCGCAGGGGCCATGCTAATCTTCTCTGTATCGTTCCAATTTTAGTATATATGCTGCCGAAGCGAGCACTGGTGAATTCTTTATAACACTCTTGTGCCTGAAAACCACTTTTACCATGAAAGCTAACATATTCACATATTCCAGGCTTTATGACATAGATATCTTTGTGGAAGAATTATTCTGTTTACCACAGTGCCCAAGTTTAAAGTCAACCCAGAGGGTAAATGGTGGTCGAATAATTGATTGAAGCAAAGGGCATTAACAAGAAGAGACTACAGATGGCAAATGAGGTTTGAATTCAAACCAGATAAGCATCATTGAGGTATCTAAGTATGTTAGAATTAGTCCAAAATGCCTGGGATCAACATGAAAACAAAGGGAATTGGTGAAATCTCAACAGTGACCCTAGATTCTGAATCAATATTGACACAGAAAAAGAAAAGGCACATTATTCTTTTTTCACCATGTCATGGTTTAATCATAACACAAGCTAACATTTGTTGACCACTTATGTGCTTAGTTCTTTGCCAAGCGATTCACAAAGCTATATTACAAGAGCCCAGTAAGAGATGTGCACTGAACACCACGTTTCACAGAGGAGGAAATGAATTTCTGAGAGGCTGAATGCCTTGCCCAAATTTATTGAGTCTATTTTGTGTGGAGTTTGGGAAGTGAACTCAAGACCAGCTTCATACCCCACATCCCTTTCACTAGGCTTCTCTGCTTATGGCCTCAATGAGCTCGTTTCTCCTAAACTCAGTGACTCCACAATTTCAGAATAAGCCTTCTAACTTACTCTTCATTGTATGTTGAACAATGGGCCCTAAAATGTTATGTCATAATCCCTGGAAACTGTAAATATTTACTTCTTTGGAAGACAGGCTATATAGGTTTGATTAAGGAGACTATGCTGGATTATCTGGGTGGTCACTAACTGCAACCTCAAATGTCCTTAGCAGAGAGAGGCAAAGACATTTGACAGACAGAAGAAAAGAAAATGCTGTAACCAAGGAGACAAACACTGGAATATTGCAACTACCAGCCAAGAAATGCTGGCACTATTATATCCATACATGAGAACTGCAGACCTCCACACTTCCTAAGCCAATTAAGAGACTGACCTAATGCTCAGAAGGACTTTTGACCCAGAAAGGAGGCAGGAAAGAGCTTATAAAGCCCAAAACCACAATTATATCATTCCAACATCATTTTAGGTACAGGCCAGATAACAGAAGTTACAATTAATCAATAACATCAAACCATCGATACATCAAACCAGGAGCATAGAAGTTACAGTTAAGCAAAAACAATGAACCTGCCGGAACCTCAGAAAACAATAAACTTCCCAGTACATCAGGTGTTACTGAGTAAGAATGCTCTGTTAACCAGGATATAGTCTTCAAAGGGGGACGGCCCCAGAAAAATAAAGTTAGCTAAAACGAAATGGAGGGCTGGAGAGATGACTCAGAAGTTAAGGCACTTGCCTGCAAAGCTTAATGACCCAGGTTCGATTCCCAAGTACCCACTTAAAGCCAGATGCACAAGGTGGCACATGTGTCTGGAGTTTGTAGGCTCAAGACCCTAGTGCATTCTCTCTCTCTCTCTCTCTCTCTCTCTCTCTCTCTCTCTCTCTCTCTCTCTCTCTCTCTCTCTCTCTCTCTCTCTCTCTCTCTCTGTGTGTGTGTGTGTGTGTGTGTGTGTGTGTTTCTTTCTCTCCCTCACTCTCAAATAAAGAATTATTTTTTAAAGAAAAAACTGGAGTTACAGTCTGGACATGGTGGCGCACGCCTTTAATCCCAGCACTCCAGGAGGCTGAGGTAGGAGGATTGCTGTGAGTTCGAGGCCGCCCTGAGACTACATAGTGAATTCCAGGTCAGCCTGGGCTTGAGAGAGACCTTGCCTATTAAAAAAAAAAGCATTCATACAAACAGGAATTCAAATCAGGTCAACAGAAGGTCCCTGGGTACCTAGCCTATCCCACCAGAGAGCAATTTTTTTTTTTTTTTGCTTCAGGCAGAAACATTCAGAGGACCACCCCTAGCCCCTTTGAGAAGAATGATCTGTCCCTAGAACCTGGATATTCACCATCTCCAATCAAACTTGTACTTCACGTGCACCACCCAGTTATCTGACTTTTGATTGGTTAGTTCATACTGTTGCAGAAATATTCCAGTAATAAACAGGCAAAGCCTTTGCAGCAAGAGGAGAGGGGAGTTTAATTTACACCCGGGCCAGGATCCAAGCCTAAATGAAGCAGTGGCCACGAACCCCAGTTACAAAGATATTTTATAGTCAGTACAGAGCAGGGTGACATGCAAATTACCATTATCTATTAGTTTACACATTTACAATAGGTTTTAGGAAATTCAGATATACTCCCCAGGTATCCTCCGGCCTTGTCTCTTCCTTATCTCACAGAACTTCAGAGCCCTGACAGTGTCCTACTTCATGCAAGGAGATTAGCCATCTGGCAGACAAACATCAGTAGGATGTAACAGTGGATACGGGGAGGCGGGCAGTGAGCTCATGCTCATTTTGTTACAATATACTCATTAATTTTCTGATTGGTTGAAGTCATTACATGTTGGAATTAAACACTAGTTGACCTTCTGGAGAGACCCTTCGGGATGGCTTCCTATCTTTCTGAGGGACATCCCAGAAAGTGCAAGGGATAGAAAAGCTGGGAACTTCTGTAGACCACCCAAGTACTTGTCCACCTTTCCTGTGCTTCCTGAGACCCCCTGAATGCCCTCCAGTCTGAGAGTCAAGGGAAAGCTCTGTCCAGCAAGTTCCACTGAGCACAGATATAATTGTAACTAGGGGTCTGGAGAGATTGCTCAGTGGTTAATATGCTTGCCTACAAAGCAGAAGGACCAGGATTCATTTCCCCAGTACCCACATGCCAGATGCACAAAATGGCTCATTCATCTAGAGTTCATGTGCAGTGGGTGGAGGCCCTGGCAGCACCCATTGTCTTTGTCTCTCTTCTCTCTATTTCTCTCTCTGCTTGAAAATAAATATATTTTTAAACTTTCTATTGATAGCTTCCATAAAATAAAAATATTTAATTTTTTTTAATTGTAACTATCTTAGTTCTGTGGAGATGAAATTTCTCCCAGGCTCAGAAATCCCCAAATCAGCCAGATGCCCCTAAATTTATTCAGCCAGAGGTAAGGCCATATACACAGACTCTGCCTGAGAGACTACTTTACTACCTCCTCTAGGATAAAGTGACAATCTGCTGAGTCCAACAGACCAGCACTTGGGCTTTAGGGACCCCCAAGTTGATGTATCTTCCAATGCCCCATATTTTCTGATTGTTTTATTTATTTATTTGTAAGGAGAGAGAGAATGAATACATCAGGGTCTCTTGTCACTGCAAACAAACTCCAGATGCATGTGCCAATTTGTGCATCTTGCTTTACGTGGATACTATGGAATTAACCTGGGCTGATAGGTGCCTTTAATCACTGAGCATGCCCCAGCTCTTTTGATTCTTTTTATTTTTGCTTTAGAAAATTCTATTTTAACCTTCAGAAATACACTACACACTTCACCAAAAAAAAATACACAATATACTACACACTTCACAAAAATTTTTTTCTTTTGCTTCTTTACATGTTGTTCTGAAACATAGTTTCACTAAAGTAGCCCAGGCTGTCCTTAAACTCCCTATGTGAATGCTTGAATTACAGATGTGCATCACCAAGCCTGACTTCCTAACAAGAACTTTTTTCTGGCTTTAGTCCATTTATTTTTTAAAAATATTTTTATTTTATTTATTTGCAAGCAGAAGAGAGAGAGAGTGGGTCTCTCGCCACTGCAAGCAAACTCCAGATGAATGTACCACTTTGTGCATCTTGCTTTATGTTGGTACTGTGCAAGTGAACCCAGTCTGGCAGGCTTTGCAAGCAAGTGCCTTTAATCACTGATCCATCTCCTCAGCTCCCATTTATTCTTGAACAGATATAATAATCCTGCATATTTAGGGGCTACACTGTGAAAATTCAAGATATGTATGCAATGTGTACTCATCAAATCAGGTCGATTAATAGTTGCCTGTCCTTAAACATTGATCATGTCTCTGTGTTTGCACCTTCTGCCTCCACCCTCCTTCTTCATAAAATTTATCACCAGTTGTAAACTAGGGTCACTTTGTGGAGCCTTAGAACTTACGCCTCTTCTCTAATGGTATTTGCTACCTATTGTCTGTCTGTCTTCTACTATTCTGTTCTCCCTCAACCACTACTGACCACTGTTTGGCTTTTATCTTCTAGGAAATTAACTTTTTTACTTTCCACATATAGGTGAGAACATGTGGTGCCTGTCTTTTAGTGCCTTGCTTATCCAACAAGATCTTGGTTTAAAATACACTGAGGGGACAAAAACCCTGCCATTCTTAACCATTATTTCTCCCAGATAGACCTATCATTTTATTGCTATTAGACTCCACCCATGTCCTTCCTAGGGACAGATAAGCCCATAGTGGAAAGGAGTGACTGAGTTTTGCTGTCCCTCTGTGTTCCTCCACAGGCCCTTCGGTTTCATGGCTGGAGACAATCAGGCTGTGTCCCTTCGAGATCACGTTATTTTCAGTGACAAGACGAGAAATAGCTCCTGTTCAACGAGTCTCTTGGGAGATAAACAAAAATCAAAGAAAACTTGCAAGGTGAGGTGACTTACAGGGGGGCAGAGGAGTGGCCAAAGGCACAATGTAGGGGAACTGGATTTCTCAGGAACTAGATTTAGTTACCAGAGTCACTGGGGACAAAGATCAGGGTCTCAGCAGGCTCCCAAAGCCTCAGTCATTGTGTCCTCCTCCAACTTCACTGGAAACAGTAGACCTGGCACTACACTCATTTGGTCACTTCAAGTCCATTTTGGAAGGTAGGAGAACAAGTTAGCAGCATTAAGCATCTACCGCATGCCAAGAGAGAGGCTGAGCGTGTTGACCATATGCCCCCATGTTGCTTCCACATCAACAAGTAGGTATTCTCAAATTCCCAAATGCATTTCAGACATCCAGCAGCATGGGAAATGGTCCAGATGAGTGACAGCCACATTGTACTTTTCCTTCTTTTCAGGCCTTCCAGGATATTTCGCAATACTTCTCTAAGGAAGAATGGGCAAAGCTGAGCTATTCGGAGAAAACTAACTATGTCTATATGAAAAGAAACTACACTACCATGACTAGCCTAGGTAACCATGAGAATCCCCCAGTCCCTTCCATGCCATGATTTCTTACCCTGTAGCAAGTGTCCACCCCCACCCCATGTTCCTTTAATACAGGAGAAGTTAATTCCAAGGCAGTTTCTTAGCAACCTGCTCTTTTACACCCATTGCGTTGCTGGAGGTGGAAACCAGAACCACAGGCTCAGACCTGCAGCCTGCACATCTCTCTCCTGCAGCCTTTGTACTGATGTCTCCATCCCAGCACTTTCCCGCTTCACTTCTCCTCAAGTTATCTGGGATTTTTTAACATGTATATTGCATGTGGTATGCATGCATGTATATTTGTGTGCTTATGTGTGAATGCACATGTGTGATCAGAAATCAACATCAGGGGCTGGAGAGATGGCTCAGTAGTTAAAGGCAAAGCTTGATGGCCCAGGTTCCATTCTCCAGTACCCACCTAAAGCCAGATGCATAAAGTGGTGCATGTATCTGGAGTTTTTAGGCAGTGACAGGAGTTCCTGGTGCCAATTTTTTTCTCTCTCTTCTTGTTCTTGTTCTTCTTCTTTCTTCTTCTTCTTCTTCTTCTTCTTCTTCTTCTTCTTCTTCTTCTTCTTCTTCTTCTTCTTCTTCTTTCTCAAATAAATAAACTGTTTGAGAAAAAGATGTTAAAATCTTTTTTTAAAAAAAGACATCAACATCAAGTATCTCTTCCTCAGTCACTCTCTACCTCATTTTCTGAGACAAGGTCTCTCACTGAAGTTGGAACTAGATAGATAGCTAGCAAGCCCCAGGGATCACCCTATCTCCACCTCCCCAAAACTTGGGTTATAGACATGCTTTGCTGCACCCAGCCTTTATGTGGGTGCTGAGGATCTGAACTCAAGCACTTTACCAACTAAGCCATTCCCCCCAAGCCTCCACAGATTATCTCATCAGGAACAAGTGTTTTTGCTTCTTTCTAGGCCTCAACACTCACCTCCCACTTTTCATGCATTCTAAGAAACAGGCCATAGAATCCCAGGACGATGGTTCTGATCAAAGCAACGGCTGTGAGAAGCAAGGTGAGTGGACAGGAAAGAGATGTGAAGGGTGTACTTGAACTCTACTTTTTAGTCCAACTGCCCAGAAAAGTGTCACGAATGCCCCCCCCCCCGTGCCTTTTAGGTCAGAGCTAAGTGGAAAAGAGTTGATGCAGAAAGTTAAATACACAGAAATCATATACAATTCTAAAACGTGAAAAATAGAATGTATACTTTCATGGATAACAAATAAATGGTAAATATATAAACCCTGGAGTGCAACAGGATGGGAGGTGGGAATCAGCATGACTGTGCAGCTAGCTTCAGCTATGGCTGGAGAGTTATGAAGCACTTGCAAAATAATGTTGAGATCATATTGGATTCAATATCATTCTCCATCTGTACACTTGAAATATGCTTTTTGTTTTAATGTGGGTGCCTGGGTGCCTGGATCCAACTCAGGTCCTTACCCACTGAGCTCTCTCCACAGCCCTGAAAGAGTTCTTTTTAAAGGATATGTACTTCCTGAGAAACACTATTAATGAATAACAGGATAATTACAATTGTTTATTTTGTGACAAGTTTATTGAACAATATTCAATACTTCACCTTTATAAACAAAAACTCTGCTGAGTGATACCATTCACCTAAAACTTCAGAGTCAATTTTATAACAGTGCATAATGTAATAGACATTTCCCCATATTTTATGAAAACCAGATTTTCACTCTCAACAAAAATAGGTTCTATATATTCAGCCTGGAAGGGAGTTGTTTGTGTGTTTATTTAGAGACAGAGACTCTGTATCATTCCCATGCTGGCATTGAACTCCTGGGCTCAAGGGATCACCCTATCTCATCCTCCTAAGTTGCTGAGACTAGAAGCACACATCCCCAGTGCCTAGCAGAAAAGAGTGTTATCTCACTACATACACACACACACACACACACACACACACACACACACACACACACACACTAATCTTTATTTGCCATTGGTCCAGGAAGAAATACAATGTAGTTGAAAAAAAGGGAAGACCAATAACAAGGTTTTTTCCCCCTTTTCATTTTTTGAAATAGGGACTCACACTATAATGTAGGCCGGTCTCAAATTCCTAGCAATTCTCCTGTCTCGGCTCCCTGAGTGGTGAGATTAAAGGCATGCCCATGCCAGATTCAGTGTATTTCGGTAATATGTGTAATCATCATAAATGGATGTGTTCACTCTTCTGCTCTGGGTGCTAAAAAGTCAGGGTCAAAATGCTCAGTGTCATTAGTAGACCTGTTAAACAGGTTTTCAGTTAAACAGTATAAGCCTGTTAAACTGTTAAACAGTTTTCAGTTAAACAAGCTCCCACAAATACTGTAATAGATCTGAAACATGGGCTTGGGTATCTTTAAGTTAGCACTTAAAAAAACACTGGGCTACAGAGATGGCTCATCAGTTTAGGTGCTTGCCTTAGGAGCCTAACAACCAGGGTTTGATTCCCCAGTACTCACGTAAAGCCAGATGCACAAAGTGGCACATGCATCTAGAGTTTGTTTGCAGCAGCTGGAGGCCCTGATGTGCCCATTCTGTCTCTCTCTGCTTACATATAAATAAAATAAATATTTTAAAAATTACTGTTTATATTAGAAAAATTCTAGTACCACTGAGCTAAATCATCAACCTTTCCTTGTTCATTTACATTTGAGATTCACCTGTTTTAATTGTGTAGTGATTTTAATATCTTTATTATCAATTATTGGATACATTGTATGAGCAAATCTTCTGATGGTTCCCCTATTTCCTTCCTTTCTGTCCCCTACCCACTGGGAACCCTCCTCAATACACATATAGGATCTGTCCATGGGTTAGGGGGTTATGAATTTGTGCAATGATTTTTAATTGTCTCTTATCTTTCAATGTGTACAGTTTCAATTTTTCTACCAGTCAATTTAATGCTTTGGTGGGGCGGAGTAAGAAAAGTGTAATGGAAGAGAATGGGCTGCTGATGAGGTTTAGTCCATATTTTATAAACCATCAAAAGGAAACTTCTGAATAGATACTGCAAATAGAGGCCTAAGTCATTGCTGAGGAGAATTTGAAGCTACTCTTTCTCCAGCTCCTTCTCCATGAGTGATGGCAACCCTTGGCCCCAACATTCCTAATGCTATAGAAGCCTGGAATTTATAAATATTGATTAACAAGGAAAACATTTTGACTTATCTTCTCCTGTAGATGAGTCTCCTGAGAGGACTTCCGGCACACCACAGGAAAATCAGCAGGTGAGTGTCTCTCAAATCTGCAGGTCACCCCAGTGATATCAATAAAGGTAAGATCTAGAGACTATTAAAATTATCTTGGCCTTCATGGCCACTCAGCTCTTTTTTTTTTCTCTTTCTTTATCTCTCCCTCCACTCCTGTCTTTCTGTTTCTTTTTTTTTAATTTTTTAAATTGTCCATAATGAGTTACATTATTTAGTGGGCAAACAATGAGTTGTTATCCCCAATTCCCCAGTGCCTCCCCTCCCAATCCCCAATGCTACGCCCACAGCTGTGACACCTGTGTAGCTGTAGCAAAGTATGCCGCTGCGCTGGAGTCCGGCAGCTGAAGGGTTGAGGTTGGAGCTCTCTGGAGCGTAGCCTCAGGCAGGTCCCCTGCAATCAGCAGTCGTCATGCAGCCTGAGGTTCCCAGGAAACCCTGGAGAACAAAATGGCTCTGACGAAAGTCCTTGTTGGCACTAATCATGATCTTTCTTTGTATGTCCTATCTGTGTATTCTCCCAATGACAGCACACCCAGTACAAGTCAGCGCCAATGTAACTACAGGAAGCTATGATGAATTAGGAAATAGGTGGGTAAATTATGAAGGGAAAAGGCAACTATAGAATACTTTAC
>PVHP010035569.1:0-18435 GCA_004024765.1 Zapus hudsonius
TGGCCCAACTGCATACCCAATAGATATATTGCTTGCTTTCTGCTGCTGTGGACATGTGCTACCTGGCTGGCTGGCTGTCCCCTCCCTTGATGCTTTCCCTGGAGGCTCTTTAAACAAACCTTTTCCTTCCACAAGCTGTTTTTGGTTGGGAGTTTTGTCACAGCAATAACTGGGCAGCTGCTACAGCTAGGGTGACGGCTTAGTCAAAGCTAGTGCCTGTCATGCAAGCATTGATATTGATGTTGGCAAGCACCTTAACTGCTGAGCCATCTCTCCAGCCCTCATTCCATTTCTTAAGCAATCTGAATTTAATTTTTTTATTGTCCATACTAGTTACATTATTTAATGGGCAAACAATGAGTTGTTATCCCCAGTTCCCCAATGCCCCTCTTCTCCATCCCCAATCAACTGGACATCCTCCTCCATGGGTAGTCTGGATCAGTCCTTGGGGCTGGGGACCATGGATAGCCTAGGAGTCTAAGGCCCTAAGTTCAATTCCCCAGTACTCACATAAGCCAGATGCACAAAGTCGTACATGCATTTGGAGTTTGTCTGCAGTGGCTAGAGGCCCTTGCAAACCCCTCTCTCTCAGTCACACACACACTCTCTCTTTGTCTATATTTCCCTGCTTTCAAATAAATAAATAAATAAATAAATAAATAAATAAATAAATAAATAAATAAAATAAATAAATAAAATATTTTTAAAATTAAAAAAAAACTACGTTGGCATCATGGCTATGCACATAAAAGCTGGGGAGAGTGCTGCATGCCTGTGATTTCAGCACTGGGAAGGCAGAGACAGGAGGTACTCTGGGACTTACTGGCTAGTAAATATAATCAAATCAGTGAGCTTCAGGTTCAGATACAAACCCTGTCCCCAAAAAAATGAAGTGGAGAGCGAATGAGGAAGACACTTGATTTCAGCATCTGGCCTTCACAAACACATATTCCCATAAATGCATGCTTAAGTACACTACAGATACATACACACAAAATATAGTCAAGTATGAAAATTAAACTCCAGTTTTCTACAGTACAGTGTGGTCATGATAGTTTATTATCTTTTTATAAATAACTAGAAGGAAGGACTATGAAGGCTCCAGACACATAAAATATAAATGCGTAAGATATGAAAATACTCATTACTATGAAGTGATCTCACATTGTACACTTGTATCAAATTATCACACTGAATTTCATAAAGAGGTATAATCTTTATATGTCAATCAAAAAACTTTAAATGTGGCAGGGGTTGAGGAGTGAAATGCTCAGAAATTAAAGACACTTGCTTGCAAAGCCTCCTGGCATGGGTTCAATCCTGGTACATGTGTCATGAATTTGTTAACTGTGGCAAGAGGCTTTAGTGCACCCATATTTCGTCTCATTTTCTATCTCTCCCTGTCTCAGAAATAAATAAAAATATGTTCATAATTTTAAAAGTTGGGCTTGACAAAAGGCTCACTGGTTAAGGCACTTTTGCAAAAGCTAATTAATGACCTCTTTTTTTAATAAGCAAGCTTTTAAAAAATATTTTATTTATTTGAGAGGGGGGGCGCACCAGGGCCTCCAGCCACTGCAAATGAACTCCAGACACATGCGCCCTCCTGTGCATCTGGATTCACATGGGCACTAGTGAATTGAACTCTGGTCCTTCTGCATTGCAGGCAAATGCCTTACCCGCTAAGCCATCTCTTCAGCCTTAATGACCTTTTTCACTTCCCCAGTACCCAACTAAATCCAGATGCAAAAAGTGGTGGATGTTTGTGTCTGGGATTTGTTTACAGAAAATGATGGAGGCCCTGATGTGCCCATCTTCTTCTAGCAAATAAATAAATAAAATTATTTTTAAAAGAAACAACACACTTGGGTCAGGAGAACCCGGCTGAATACTAGGCTATCCATGGTCCCCTACCACAAAGACTGATCCAGACGGCCCACGGAGGAGGATATCCAGCTGACTGGGGATGGGGAGGGGGGCAACGAGGAATTGAGGATAACAACTCATTGTTGGCCCACTAAATAATATAACTCATTATGGACAAAAAAATTAAAAGGAAATTCTGACGCTAAAAATCATAATAACTGAGTTGGGAGATTCCAAGGGAAGAGTCTCCAGTGAGCTTAGGCAGGCATTGGGGGATATCCAAGATGGGGAATAACAGAAAATAAGGTCATAAACGTTTCTACTTAATGAATCAAAAAAGTAGAAAATAAGGAATAAGAAAGAGTGAAGAAACCTCAAGAGACTTTCTGCAGTCCATCAATTAAATCAACGGGCACATGTTGCCCAGTCCAGATGAAGCAAAATGGGGAAAAGGCAGAAAGCATCTTTGTAGAAATGACTCCAAGATTTGCAAAACTGGAGTGGAAAATAAATATTCATATACATGAAAAGGACCTCTGATGAAATAATAAATATGTCTTCACAGAGACACGTGACAATCAAATGCCTCAAAATCAAAGATGAAGAACTTGAAAGCAGCTCGAGCAAACCACTCCTTACACCTGAGGCAACACCATGGACTATCAGAGAACACAACTCTTGCTTGTTGTGTGTGGGAAGAGATCATATGTTCCAATTAAATTAATAAATAAAATAGCACATGTCATCACCCCATGGCAGAATGGCAAGAGAGAGAAAGTGTAGGACCCAGCCTGGCTGTATATCTGAGAGCTAAGTTTTAATATGCATCCGATGAAAGCCCAGAGCATGGTAGCTCATGCCTTTGTTCCTAGCACACCTGTGCCCCCCAGGAGGCAGGGGGGATGGCTGACATCCCTAAATCCTGTTTACAAGTGCTAATAGGTTTTACTCCTGCTGGCTGAGTTTCCATACCTGTGTTCCTGTTTACTGAGCCCCCTTTGTGTAAGAGATAAGGCAACACAACACATCCCTAGATTGTATATAAGGTTGGATGCTAAAATAAAGTTTTGAGATCTGCTTGGACACTTCTCCTGGCTGCGTGTGATTGTCCAGCTGCCGCACTCACCTTTCCTCGATGGAGCCAGGTCTCCTGCTGGCCAGAGAGACTGAGGCCCGTTTAGCAGGGGGCCAGGGACCCGTGCAGTAACCTGGAGAAGCACTTGACAGAAAGGAAGAAAAAGGAGAAGGGCTTGAGCCCTATAATTCTCAACTCAGAGCATGACCTTAAGACCTGAGCCTTCTAGTAGGTCCCAATCTTAATGTTTCCTCCACCTTCCAACAGATCCTCTCTGGGGACTAAAACATGGGATTCCTAGACACATTTAAGATCCAAATGAGAGCTGGACTGATTGAGTCACTGCCAATGTTTGTTTTGACCTATCAATGCAAGATTGTTTTATTGCATTTGTTAATTAAAAAAAAATCATTCCTCTTGAATGGAACTCTTTGTAGATGAACTACAATATAAAATTATGTGTGTGGATGATTATTAAAAAACTTTCATAACACTCAGAAATATACAGTATTTATGATGAACAAATAGTTTTACTTATTAGTTCGATTTTTAACAAGTGAAAACACCAGAAATACATCTTAATTTTCAAATGATGCAGTTATTTTGTATCTTTCCCAAGATAGAATAAAGATCCAAACTTAATTATTACAATTCACTTGTACTATAAAACAAATCTAGTTTGGAGCTCAGAATCCCCCTTATGCTGTTTCTCATACTTTCCGCTTTTTATTTTATTCTGAGTCAAATTCGTTAAAGAAGCTCTAGAGACAAATTCTGGTTTGATATTGCTGAAACTCCCTCCGTGTACACAGAATACACTGGAAGCAAAGGAAGACACCACACTCACTTTACTTGTCTGATGGCCTCTTGCAGCCCCCAGAGTCGATGGGTAGAAAATCTAGTCACTTTACCCTGCATGGCTCTAATTATCACAACGAGTTTCATAGAATTCTAAAATAACAGTAATTTGAATTTTAAACACTTAAAATAATTATGTGTCATATAGCTTTTGGGGACAAGATGGAGTTTCACACAGTTGACTGTAATGTTGGAGTTTTTAGCCCATCCAAACTGTCAGGGATAATTATTACTGAATTTCAATGTAATTAACCAAGAACAGCAGTTCTTCCTCAAGATCTGATAGACTCATTTGAGAGAATCAAATCCTGGTTTCCATTTAGTATATGAATCTCTTCAAAAAACTTAATACAAAAAATGTTTATATCAGAATTGTGGTCCTTAGGAAAAATGCTTAAATATAGTCCACTGTGTGAAGTCAGTTTTCATTTGCTGTAATAGGAGTCTTCCTTTTCTAGTTACCTTGCCAATTGCTCTATAACTGCAAATTTCAAAATGGGGACTCTGCCATGCATGACAATATTTGGCCAGAGAACTTGCTTTACTGATCTCAATAGAGTATATCTCAAAAGGATGAAAACTGCCCACTTAGATGCCTCCATTCCAAGATTTAGTGTTTATTACCTCTTTGTGGTAGAACACAATATATAGGTTCAAAATAGTTAACTTTACAATTATTAAGGTTCTTTCTTTCAACTATAAACGTCTCTAAAATTATTTGCAAGCCCCAAAATAGATTCTACAATATATGGATGTTTGAACTTGGTACATAAAATGCTATTGTATTGGCATGTACATATTCTCCTCCTGTGTACTATAAAGTACGTCTAAACTACTTATCATAAATAGTGCTACCTGCTTTATTTAATATTATATCATTTAAGAATAATGATATGTCTGTTTAATATAAGAAATATTTTTACAAATATTTTTGCTATATAGTTGGGAATCTGCAAATATAGAGCCTGCTAATGCAAAAAAAAAAAGCTGTTCTAAATTACAAGATACAAAGACCACTAAAAGATTAGAATAATTGTACAAAGGGATTACCGGCTTCAGAGATAGCATATGAAATGATTGAAAGTTGACTATCTGCCTTCATACAACCACCACAGAAAAAAAATAGGTGAACACACTATAAACAATATGGATTTATGCATCAGAAATTGAGATTGCAAAGCAAAAACTACTCAAGAGCACATACAGCCAGCATTACAGAGAACCACAGGTAAGATTTGTTAAATTAGAACAGACCACGGGACACAGATGGAGAGAAAATCATGGTCTTAGAGAAGTCTACACAGATTTACACAAATACCCTCATCCCAAACACTCATAGTTGAGTACCAGACAAACTCCCTGGTTCTGTTAAGGGCACAGCACATGTAACTATTTAAATGTAATCAAGAGCATCTATAACAAAATTCTCTTCTTCAAAGGAAGACATTAGCAGAATTGCAGCAAACAAGTTTTATGTTTGTCCACTATTCCAGTGCTCTACCATGAGGTGACAGAACAATTACCACCCCTCCCTGATTTATCATTGTACCAGGTGTCAGTGCAGTAGTTCAGCTACCAGAATTGAATGACATAAAATCTCTACTTAGGGAGGAGCTCTTGAGGAAGGCCCCAAAACAACAGATGAAACAAACCCCAAACCAAGCAAAGCAAAAGATATGAGAGGTACATAATGCCACTGAAACCTACAACTACTATTACAGCTTCGGAAGATTGTTCTTGTTGAGTTTTACATATTTCACACATAGAAATTATCAGAGAAGACAGCTTTATAAGTCCATATGTGAGTGGAAAAATAAATTTTAGGATATCTGTGCAGTGCATACATACACAGGGATGAAGGGCAAGAACTCTAGGTATCTAGAAAAGAATTCTCTGATGACAATTATGCTAAATCAAAAAGGTTAGGTAAGTAAAAATCAAGTAAACAATATGCTTCTACTTACAAAAAATTTTGGAAAATTAAGATAATTGTTGCAGCAAAAAAGAAGATAAATATTTGCCTTGTGATGGGCTGGAGTGTTAGGAAGAGACAGCATGGAGGAATGACAAAAGGGAAATTTAGGGGTGCTGACTACTGTTTTTGTCAGATTATTATTGTCATAATGATATGAAAACATTATCTAACTATAGACTTTATGTACAATTTATCATGTTTCAACTATGCCTCTTTAGATCTTTAAAAATATCTTGTCAGGGAATTTTTATTATGCTTTAAATCTTACATTTCATTTCCTTTTCATGTTAAAAAAAAAAGCTTTTCTATTTATGTCCTTTCCACATATGAGTTCACCCATCAGTCCAGTGTGGCAGTGAACTCGTTTCTGTTCACTAAAATCATTCCCTTAAAATAATTACTGATGTCTACATTTTTCAATTAAAACACTTCCTGTCTGTCTCCGTTAGCTAATCAAACTCCTTCCACATTCTTAACCACCTCCCTTCCTCTTCAAAGATTTTGTTGTCCAAAATCTTTTTCATCCTAAAATTTTGCCACTCTATTTCTCCTTTCTTTTTTAAATTTTATAAACTTCATTCATTAATCCTTAGTGTTTCAGTGAGTTAGAAACACACCTTCTGTCTGTCTGTCTGTCCCTATCTATCTATCTATCTATCTATCTATCTATCTATCTATCTATCTATCTATCTATCTATATTGATCGATCTCTTACTCAATTTCAGTTAGCTTCTCTGTAGTCTAATTACTATAAATTACTTTTCATAAAATGGCACCCTGCTCTAAATTCCAGAGTCATTTTTTCAATATACATCTTATGGTGTCGTCACTTAGATATATAGAGAAAAATCGTTAATATTTATGACCTGCTTTCTTCCCTTTGTTCTTTGCAATATAAAAAATAATTGAGTTTAAAATGCAAATCTCACTTACCACCCACTCTTACAAGTGTATCACTTGCATCCTAGTGACCTCAGGCTAAAATGCACAGAGTTACAATGAGCTAAGCCATAGTTTTGGCCTTGATGTCTCTGGTCCTCATCTGCACTTCCCTGCTCTGAGTTTTGGGTACATGATGATTTTATTTAAATTTCTTGAACATTGCTTTCTCCACAAAGAAAAAAAAGATGTGTTTACATGCTTTTACCACGTCTGTTGTAATCCCAGTTAGGCTTCCATGTTTTAAAACCCCTTTTCAGATTTCTGCACAAATGAATTTTCATAAGGAAAGACTTCCTCCACCCCATACTCTGATCAGCACACAGTCTGATTTCCCTTAACACTCAACATGGTTTTGACTCTAATTTGATATATTTGTTTAGTGGCTACGTTATTCTACTAACCTGAACAAACAAAAGTCAGAGCTCTTTTGCTTATTTCCGTTTCCTCGGTGCCTTAGGAAGGCCTTATATGTTAGACAAATCAAGAAATCAGCACTATGAGAGTTGTATAAAGAATACTTCTCAGTCTATTTAAGGAATTAAATGAGTCACTTAATAGATTCATCTACATATTATAGGTGGAAAGACAATTATATAGGATCAAACTAGCTTTGGAGACTTCCTCCATGGAGTCCATGGGAGAAGTTTATAAACTCATTAAACTTTCTGGGCACTGATTTCTTCATTTGTAGAGTGGTAAGAAAACAAATTTAATTAAGACTTTATTATTTAACTCAATGGGGAGTATAAAAATACAGTGCAGAACTTGTAAACTTATTGGGAAACATTTTAAAAATAATTAATTAACTAACGTAATATTAAGAGACGTAGAGGCAATCATTGCCCTCATCAACTTGAGGAAGGAAAGAATTATTGAATATAACTTAAAATAATAGATTGTCAAAGGTAATAATTAGTTGAAAATTTTAAATGGTGTTAGCCCATTCATTTAGGAATGTCCAGTCATGCTACACCTGCTTACTTTTTGAACACCTGCTTAAGTGCTACTTACTAGCATTTTCATTCTCTGGGTATTGTTTTTCAACAATATATCACAAGTATGAGTCCCTCATACTGCTCATGTGATATAGCAGCATCTATTAGATCTATTGTATCTCACTGTTGACCATCTACATCTGGCACTTCCAGTAGCTTCTAGTTATATTGGTGTGTTTTCAATGATTTAGAAACAATATCATAAAACAACAAAATTAAAGTCATAAATATGTAGATTAAAGTCCTGCAGTCATTAATTTTACAATTACTGAGTAACTACTCATGCATATTCTCAGCCATTATTTATGGTGTTTTGAAGAATATAATTACACAAACTTGTGATATAAAATATGGTCAATATTTTTTTCCTAATTAAAAAAGTAATTGGTCTATCATTTCCTTTGCCTTGAAATGAAAGTGGTGTGAATCATTAATTGACAGATGCAAAAACATTAAAGTAGAAAAAAGGATAGAAAAAATGGTTTCATGCATATATGTATATTTATGTGTGTATATATATATGTATATACATATATATAATTCCTATGCTACTCATTGAATAAAAGTTCAAGTAGGAAAACAATGATAAAAATTAAAGCATAGTTGTAAAAGAATATTTTCAAAATCTTTATTTTTCCAACAACTATTTATACATGAAATATACAATTATAGAAATGATTGTTGATACAAGTGCTGCATAATTTAGGTGACTGATATTTATAAAGTAAACAAAAATATATAATATTTTATATATTTAGAAGAATATTTTAATTTCATTTTATTACAATATACACACTAATTTAAAATTAGGTTATCCTACAATACAATGTACTAATAGCACATTAAATTAACATAAGTGTAATACAATGCATCAGTAGCACATTGAATTAGTAGGACTACAGTATTCTCAGCCACCTCTCCCTAAAGAAGTAGAGTGACTTTCCCTTCTCCTTGAATCTAGGCAAGACACAAATGTGCTATGACCACAGGGATACACAGAAGTATAACCTCTAAGCCTGAGTCTTTAGAGATCTATATTTCTTTCATGGATTTACAAAGTTTCCATTGGACACTGGTATCCAGGAGGTCTCACTGGATGTTTCCAATATCTTAGTATCTTATACAAAAAAAAATGTCTAAAGCTTCACAAAAGTAGCAAAACAGCAAAAAGAGCTTATAGAGAGCAAAGCTATAATAAATTTTATTTGCATTGCCAAAGGGGTACAGGGCCACTTGAGAGAAAAGAACTCAAGGGCATGAGGAGGTAGTCTGGTGATTCTCTTTACTGATTTTTTAGGGGAGGATAGATAGGTTGCCAGAGACATAGTTTGGGTGATATTCAGATTTTATTGTAAGGTTTGGGTTATTCTTTCTCATGATCCATCAGATTTTTTTAATCATATGTATGCCCAGGATACATATATATGGTATATATGAGCTACACATGTGCAAATAGACTTACTATACTGAGACCAGATCTATTTAAGAATATATTTGAGTAAGTATTGCTCAAGAATATTGGCTGCTAAGGGTATGTTAAATCTAGTTCATTGTTTGAAGTGTGGTGTGCATACAGCTTGGAACACAGTGGTGAGGGGGAGGTCTAGGTTCCCAGAAGGTTGTTAGTTTTATTATGTAAGAAAAGAGAATGTTTACTGAATGAGCCAGGCAGGATCCAAAGAGCAAAACTACTCCCTATCCTTGCTTATCTCTGAATCTACAAGAGAATTCCAAAGCAAGCAAAGAACTGTGATGGTTAAGATTTATTGTGAACTTGACCTTTTCAGTAATCTTGGGTAGGTCTCTGAGGATTTACAGAAAGGCAGCCCTCTAAATAGGGCTAGGATCTATAGAAGCCTCAGGAAAGCTAGAAACAAACTTTCTTCCTGGGAGGGCAGTGCAGGAAGGAAATTCCAGAGACTCAGGAAGCCAACAAGTCTGAAATAGGTTCCAAGACCCCACCCTAAGGCTATAATAAAGGGGAAGGAAATTTCTCTGAATTCACCTATGCCTGTTTTGCTTCCATGAGTGGTGCTGGTGATGGGTTTCTCTCTCTGCTTGGACCTGTGAAAGGGGGCCAATCTCTCTCTCTATTATGGAACTTCCCCTGGATCTGTAGTTTCAATAAATCCTTTCCTCCCATAACTGTGCCTGGTGTGGAAATTCATCCCAGTGGCATGTGGCTGACTACAACAGAAGTCATCTGGGATATAGGAAATTTTGAGTGTACAGTCTAAGCTCTGTGTCTGGACAGTAACCTCAAGCCACCAAATAACACCCTAATTGAATGAGCCACCTGAGATTGGGATCCAGTCCCATAGAATCCAGTTGATTGTGAAACCAATTCGGACCTCATCAACTCCATTGCATCCAGTCAGCCCATAAAAATATCATAAACTACTACAAAAGATGCTGGAATTTAGATCTGGATCATTATGCAGGAGAAAATGGAAGTAGAGAGTAACAGTTCTGCTTTGATTTTTAAGTGGATAGTCACTCTGGAGTTAGTCGGCTTCTGATCCTTGGGCTGACAGCAATTACATGGCCTTCAACGATTCACAGTTGACTCCATTTCTCTCACATTCAATAAAATTACTTTATGGGAATGTCGTGAGAAGGGACTAGTTCCTGTTAAGCACTTACACAGTACCAGGAACTTAATAAAATGTTCAAAAAATGTTGCTATTTCTGTGTTTTTGTCATTGATGGTGATGTTAACCTGCTTGGTATTTATATCACATATGAAGTTTTATTTTACTGATAACTTGAGGTGCTAAACAGTAAGTGGGAAAATTATAAATATATATGAATGTAAACAAGGAGATATCACATCCTATGTTACAATGAATATGTTTCAAATGACAACTTTTAAATAGCAATATTTTTGGATGGGAATGTAATTTTAAAGTTCAATAAAATTTTCACCTGTTTTACATATTACATGTCTTAGAAAAATACATATTACCCTTTAAATATTTTTCATAAATATTCAATTAATACATTTATTATAATATTCTTTTGAAGCCTGGATGCCTAAAATTAACTATCTACATTTTAGAATGACGATAGAATTTATGGTACTTTGTGTAATAAAAATTATTGATTTGGCTATTCAGTATAAAACTGAAGTTATCTCATCCAAGAAATATGTCACAAATCATAGAAGCCATGAACATGTCTCAATAATATTTCACTACATGCTCCATTTTGCTGCTCATTCCTCAGATGAGATTTTAGTTACTGACAAGAACTCTCATTTGTACTAAGCAGACATAAAATCCTTTCCCCTTTTAATTATGTTTTTACAAATTTCCTTATGGCATTCTATAACTAGCTCTAAATTTTGATTTCACATTTAGAATGGCTTTTCTATGTCCTTAAGGGAAAATTAACACTGGATTGATAATAATTGCTAGTATCTATTTGTGTTACCAAACAACAAGTATTTTTATCTTTATGTTTGACCAATTGCATATTGTAAACCACTAATTTCAGTTGTAAAAAGTCAAACTCTTAATTTCCTCGGCATCTACCCTTTCCATCTCAGCAGGGTATGTCTCCTCTCTCAGTCCTCCACTGCAGACTCACTTCATCTAATAGAAAAGAGCAGTCATTCTGACACATGGCTCTACAACCCCCTGCTTCTGTTCCCAATGAATTCATATATAAATTCCAATGGTCAGCTCCCTTAATTTTATCCTTTAAAATTCTTTTATGCTTGACTAGTTTCTGTAGGGTTCATGACCTTAGCATAAACATAGCAGCATGGTCCAAAGACATTGTGGGAGAAATGAAAAGGGAAGACAATTAAAGAAAATTAGACTTCTGAAGAGAAATACACATATTAAAACACACATTATCAGTACCTAAAAATAACATTTTATTTTTATAGATTAAAATTAGCCATTCAAGAGGACTGGAGAGATGGCTCAGAGATTAGGGCACTTGTCTACAATGTCTAGTGACCTGGGTTCAATTTCCCAGTACCCAGATGCACAAAGGAACACATACATCTAGAGTTCATTTGCAGCAGCTACAGGTCCTAGCCTGCCCCTTCCTTCCTTCCTTCCTTCCTTCCTTCCTTCCTTCCTTCCTTCCTTCCTTCCTTCCTTCCTCTCTCTCTCTCTGTCCTCTCTCTCTGTCATCTCTCACTCTTCCTCTCTTCTTGCAAATAAATAAATAAAATGTTTTAAGTAGCTGTTCAAGCTATGTAAGCTCAGCCTTTTCATTCTCTATTCTCTTAACCATATTTGGACAAATCACAAGCATTGATTAATATGAAAACTGATTTCAAATTCTTATTTACTCTAATTATATGAGCAAACATGGGGAAATGACAAGAAAAAAACATAGAAATTCTAACTTAGTTTTTGGAAACCAAGTCAGCATCTCACAGTCAGAAAACTCATAGGTTCAGAGAGAAGCCACTATACTCTCAAGAAGAATGGGCTTACACACTAAAAAGTCTCTCAAATAACTGCATATCCCCTTTAACCCCAGCTGTTCTCACACTTGGTTGGACAATCTGATTTATGTTACAGAAGGCAAAGAAAACAGGAGAATCAAGACAAAAGGTAGCCAAATGCAAATAAGAGACATGCCTCCTCTACAATAACTGCTGGGGCTCAGGAAAAATTGGAGAGGAAGCAGCAACATGAATATTTCTCGTGCAGTGGTGACAGGCACAGTGATCAAACAAAACCCATCAAAGCAGAAATCCAGAAGCTACAGAGAACTCACATTCAATTTGAATACTATCAGACCTGCCGTGGCTCAGAAAACATTGCAGAAGAGGGGTTAGAAAGGGTGATGGGTCCCCCTGGTCCTCCATAGGGACTGACTGAGGCCTTAATCATCTGGAGTGAATACCAAATCCTCACTGAGGAGGGCCCCTGGGTGATGGGAGCAAGTGTGAAGGGGTAAAGAGTATAACCTGTTATATATATATATATATATATATATATATATATATATATATATATTATGGACTTAAAATCATAGAAATTGCCCCAATGTCTTTTTTAAACCAGACAACTTGACAGTATTAGAAGCATGAAAATAATATCCATTTTAATATTAAGAAAACAAGGGAAAGCTCATAGGCCAATGGACACACCAAATTAATATTTAATGATGAAGCAACATTTATGCATTTATATGTCCAATCCTTAGATTTGTATTTTCTATAACATTCCATTTAGTCTGAGCTGGCAGAGCAGAGACTTATAAAACATGTGTATACTTAGGATAGGAAAGCTTCTTTGGCAGTTGCAAGCTCTGATGGAATTATAACCCACAACTCAATCTGAATAACCAACCCGTAATTTTATAGAGAATACGTGCTACCAAACCCAGTGCTTTAGGGCTTAGAGTAAGTGTGATGTAGATGCCCAAACTAAGCCATTTCCCTAAAGCAAATACAGAGCTTTGAATTTAGATCAGATTTTGGCTTTCTCATATATTAGAGAGTAAACCAAGATGTATGCAAGGTAAGGTGTCCATTGCCAGCTTGACGTCCTAAGATTCAGGAACAACCAAAAATACAGTGGATCAATCCAGCAGTGGTTTTCAGGATATGGTACAACAAGATGTGACATTTTGGGATGCTATTTCAAGAAGAAGAATTTGAGAAATAGCATGTGAGGAAGACCTACCTGTCCTTCACTCATCTCTTCCACATAACACATTTGGATGGTTTTCTTCTCCAGAAGCAAACCATCGGGCTCTCATATGACAAGTGTTAGTAATCTCTTTATCTATTAAAAAGAGTACTCTTGTCCCTGAAGATACACAGACACCCACAAGAATCTTAAGGAACACAAACTTCCCTGGTTTGTTATATTTACCTCACATGAAATAATAATAATAATAATAATAATAATAATAATAATAATCACATTGTGATTTTTGCTTGTATTTCTCTGTGATTCTCTAATTTTCATCAAAATCATATGTATATCAATAAAAACAACTGATTACGCAAATATTCATTTCTATATGAAGGTTCTCTGTCACACAAAACTTAAGTAACTTTGTATTCTGGCCAATGCATCTTCCCATACAGAAACTCAGAGAACCTAATATGAGTACAAAGGAGCACTATTTTGTCTCCCATACACCTGGAATACATCAAAATAAAATGCAAGTTAAATATAAAAATTCCAAAAAGATTCCAAGAAGGTTATGCTAACAGAGCTCTTTTGCATGGTGATCTAGCTCATCAGCTCAGTACCTTTGTTCCTGGTGAATCACAACCTCTATCTCAAATTCATGCTATGGCTCCATAGCTTCTTGATCAAACCCAGCATAAGGCGCTCTCACTTGGTGACAGTATCCAGACAAAAGCTGTTCCAGATAAAACGCCCTGCTAAGTGTTTCTACAACACAGTGGAGGAGGAAAATCCTTGAGTATAGAGCATTTCAAGCAATACTTTGAACATCCATATCACCTAGAGGTGAGGTGGTCAGATACACACACAGATCTAAGGCAGGAGATGGTCATTTTTCATGTCCCTGGCAGGTAGAGAAAGAGTCTGCTTCTAAGATATTCTGCAGGCTGAGGCTTTACCATGTGAAATCTGAGCTACCAAGGTGATAATGGAGAAAAGTTAGAATTTGCACAAGCTGTGGTACAGTGTTGTGTACAGTAAAAAACCAACTGAAGATGGTTGATTCTAACAAAATAATTTACCTGGCTACTCCGTCAGGTCTTTCTGCAAACCCAGTTATCCACTATTCCCAGCAACGCCTAATATGGAAAGTTTTCCAATAGTTACCATTTTATTCATTCATATTGGTGTGTGTGTGTGTGTGTGTGTGTGTTGTATGCATGCATCTGAGTGTCTGTATGTGGGTGCATGTGTGTGGATGAGTGCATGTGGAGGTCAGAAGACAATTTCAGCTGTCATTCCTCAGGATGTCATTCAACCTTTTTGAGACAGGGTTTGTCACTGGCCCCAAACTCACCATATAGCCTAGACTAACTAGTAGGTCAGGTATCCTCCTGCCTCTGCCTCCCATTTTCTGGGATTACAAGTGTATGCTTTGTATGTGTATTACTCAGCATTTTATGGGTGTTCTGGGGATCAAACACAGATCCTCATGCTTGCTTAGGAAGTGATTTACCATCTCTCCAGACCATGATTTGTGCTGGGAAGCCAATTTTTTAAAATGTGCATATCTACCTTGCCCATAAAGACAACTTAATGCTTGCATTTACAAAACACTGAAATTCTTTAATTGATGAAATTTGAGTTGATCTCCTGAACATTCAACTATACCACTTGTTTTTAAAATTGAGTTTAGACAGTTCCTAACCTCTTAAAAGCTCTAGGTATCTGATCATGATAAACATTTCATCTGGTTATTCCTCTACCTTCTTACAGTGATAGCAAATCATCATGGCAGCTTTGGCTGCTAGGATGATTTAGACAAAACCTCTCCTGACCCATGGTGTTTCTACCTAGTATTTCTCTGTGATTACATTTCTCACCTTCCTGTTACAATACAAACTACCTGAAATAATTAACCTATACAGAAGAAATGTTTGGCTGTGGATTTAGGGGAAGATCCATTGCTTTGAGTCTCTGGTAGGTATGTCAGTTACTGATGGCTGGGAGTAAGTGACAGAGAAAACTGATCAGCTCAGGAGCCAGGAAATATAAAGGGGAAAAAATAAAGGGTGTGAGTCTCACAATCCCCTCAGTATCATGCCACAAAAGACCCTCCATTACATAAAGTTTCTACAACTTTCCAATTGTGTCATCCTGGTGACAAAGAGTTTGAAACACACACACACACGTATATATATGAAAATTATTCTATGCATTAAAATCTATCTCAATATCTTCAACAAGCATTGTGATTTTTTCCCTTAATTCATGAAAAGATTTATGATTTAATCCTAGTGTTAATCAAATAAAAAGAAAATACCTTCTTTTAATATATGGATATTTATTTATAGTGAATTATGTTTTATAGTAGATTGACATTCTGTAGTTTTATGGATAAATAAATCAACCAAAGCTCTTAATAATTTTTTTAAATGTAATGCATTAGATTATTTTCGTATTTGTGCAAATAATGCAACATACAGTAACTAGAATTTTTCTAAAGTGCTAAAATTATTATAAGATTTAGAATTATATACTAATTTGTATTTAGAGTATGTGATTAATGTGTTTTATTTTAGGGGGAATTATATAGATATTTCAGAAAATTACTGCATTTGAAATACAGTAGATATTAAGATTTAATTCAGGACTCTTTAATTGGTTTTAGTCTGACAACTAGTTTAAGTTAACTAATTTGGCAGGTCTCTGAACCAATCAGTAAGTAATAAAATCGATTATATAAAAGCTTACTTGAAAGGCTGTAACAAATCATTTTTATTTTGTTTTTAATAATCCATGAGCTATAATTACTGCTTCTGTTTATTCATATCTGGCTGTAAAACACAAATCAATTTAAGGTCAAGTAGGCTGATTTTTTTTCTTCTTTCAATCTTTTGGGACATTTTGAGTTGCTTCTTCATTATTTTTTAATATTGCAGGAACCGGGATTTTTGCTTTGCTCTTAAATTTGAAGAAGTCTATGCTAAACACATGAATGGCAACTTAACTAAAAATTTGAGGGAATTATTTATCATCTGAGTTATTTTAATTATGCATACTGATAGTTCCATGGATTTTATTCAAGATCTGGATTCCTCTGTGTTAAGGAATGGTTGACTATGAATACTGAAGATATATTTCATCACTGAATCAACATCAACAAAAGTCATGAAAGGAAGCAGTGGACTGAAAGGAATTGCAGTCATGACAAATGTCAAGGAGAGCCAAAATACTCCCTTAAAAGTCAGCAACACTGCCCATAAAGGCAGAAAGTGACTCCCTGATACAATCAATTCATTGTGGGTGACACTGCTAATCAATTAATAACACAAACTATAAAGCTATGATCTTAACACTATTGAAAAGATAATATTCTGCATGTACAGATATAACATTTGCATTACTGAGAATTTTTACCTTTTTAATCTCATTTAAAGAGAAAAAAAGAGGCATGATGTAAAACATTCATCTGAACATGAGCCTCCCTGCACAATTAAGTATGGTAAGGGAGAGTTTAAAAAGAATAAGGAACTTGTTCTTTCTTATCTCCAAACACATATTTAATCGGAATAATGTATGTGATGGACGTCCTCCACAGAAGTACATGGAGGTGATGGACTGTGCCCAAGTAGCTCATAAGGCACTTAATAAATGAGGACAAGGAAGAGAAGCAGAGACAGAGACAGAATAAAAATATTTCAGAAGTAAGTAGTGGGGTTTTCTTTCAAGTCAGAGTCATTAAAATGTCAGAAGATTTTAAAAATGCTTTAAACATAAGCATATAATATAATGTCTTGGTCATTCCAAGCAGAACAATACAACTTGCAGATGCTGTGGAATCTGAAATTATATACTAATGTTACCTAGTTATGAATCCAAATTAAGGCAAGGCTTGGCTCTATTTATATACGGATGCAAATTAGTCTGTCACAGTTATCATGATAAATATTATGCTTATGCAAACATACAGGCACATGCTGATGCACCAAACACCCTTCTTTAATACATTCTGTGTGCAATAGTCAATGCACAATTAAAATTTGGACAAGAAAACAATTTTTCCAGGCTTTCCTAAAGTCCCACTAAAATAACTATGGAAAAGTAAAGCAAAATATATGAAAATTTGACAATAAGACCATTCCTGCTATGTTACTAGTCAATTTACTAGTAATTCTTAAGAATTTCTAATGTCCCTTTGATATCAAAAGGATATCAGCTTCCCAAATATGAGGAATTGAGAGAGGTGTTTGTCCAGAGCAGATAATCCAGTAAGATAATGGAGACTTACTCTGAAAGCCAAGTGTCCACTGACACACAGTGTCCACTTCGTACCTCTTATCACAGACCTTCGGTTGTCTGTGTAATGAAGATACATGATTCCTCCAATACTTAAACTATTTCAGATGAAAACAGAATTTCTGATTAATGTATAATGAATTCCTCAGAATCAAGAGATGAACACATTTGAAGAACTGAAACTTAAAAGGACACAGGAAGACGACCAAAATAAGAGTGATAAACACCTGTGGAGGAGCAGACTCTGGCCAAGGTTGTGTAGCAATTCTCTAGGAGGGAGTCAAGGGTTAAAGAAGTCTGGGAGAGCTATAACTTAAAAGACCTCTCTATAATGTTTCTCCCATCCCCACTAGAACGAGATTGTAAGACCCTATTGCTAAAGACCACACATGCTTGGAATGCATATAATATTATTTACCCTATTTGATCATGGGTAACTGAAACTGCAGAAAGTGAAAAATCTCTAATAAGAGGGGACTGCTCTATGGAGAGTTAATGCCAGTGCCTAACACAGTAGTGTCTGCTACTAAATACATATATATACATACATACATACATATATATATATATATATATATATATATATATATGTACATTCAATAGATGTTTGTCAGTTGAAATAAAAAAAAAGACCTCTCTATAAAGTTATAAAAACAACTGCTTGGAGAGGAGACTTCCCCACTGGCCCTACTCAGCAACTTCCAGGTCCTGTAGTGTCCATGAGACACTGGTCAGCAGAGCTGCCAGCTGGTTGTGCAGTGAGCTCCAGAGACACCGCTTCTGTGACTCGCCACCAATTCTGAGGTGTGCTTTTCA
>PVHP010035570.1:0-18435 GCA_004024765.1 Zapus hudsonius
TCAGGCACGAGTAATCATCGTGATGATTGCTGTCATTGTTCACCAGCAGAGGCTCTCTCAATAGGCCTTCATTTCCTTTCCCTGAACAGCATTTTTGTATTTACAGAATAGGCTTATGTAATGGGAATGTACTGAGAATGATTATATTATCTTAAGCCGCCATTTACTTATTGCTTCCTGTTTTTATGTTTGAAGTATAATAATATAATAATTACCATAATTATCGTAATAGCCAACAATAAACAACAAAAGATTATGGTGTTAGTTACTTAAAAAATAAGTTCAATATGCAAATACAAACTAATTCATTTTGTTCTCACAGCTGCCCAGGAAAGTTGAGCTGGTATCATGACTTTTTCAAAGAATATGTACCTGAGCCTCAGAGAGTTTAAGTGCTTAGTCCAAATGGAAGCTGCTCAAGGATTTGTTCTCAAGGTTTAGTCTTGTTCTGTACTTATCCAGGACCCCCAGTTGGTATGGCTGGAGTGGGAGAAGGGAAGCTGAATGTGAACCCCAGATCCAGGTCTGAATGGCTGGGCCCAAGGCATTTTCAGTTCTGACAAGCTTCAGGGTTCTGCTGCTGCTTCCAGCCTGTGGCTAGCATTTGAGGAACACCAGTAGAGAGGACCATTTCTTCAAAGCTCTCGTTTTATCATCATCCCCGAAGGGGTTCACAGGGTTACCTATCTCACAGGGAAGTTGTAAAATAATGTGCAAATGGCTGATAACATAGAATGCAAAATGCACTTGTAAGCTGAAAGATGTCAGAACTTTCCTGTGTGGTTCTCAGGGCCAACCGGCCATTCACATAACATCCCTGCCCTTGGTCCCTATGGATCTGTGCAGAACTGACTACTGACCTGAGTTTCAGAATGGGCTTCCATTCAGCAAAGGGTCCCACCTCCCCAGTGATGAGCACGCTCACTTAGCACTGTCCCTCTGGGGCAGCTTCAGCTTCCCAGGAGCCTGGTCACCCACTGTGCAAGGGACCATGCAGCCTGCTCCATGTGTCAGGCTAAGTGTGCATGATCCTCCTCCTCACTGGGAGACATGATGGTGCCAAGAAGAGACCAGCGAAGAGAGAGGAGCCCAAGCAGAACACCCATGGGTCACACAGAGGCTCGTCTCGGTGAAGGAGAAAAAACAGTCCCTGTGGGGGTTCATTACCAAGCTCTGGGACCTCTTTGAACTACAGTTTCTACATGAGGTTTGTTCAAACAGTGTTTCTAATTATTAACAAAAAATTAATAAATTAATAAAAATGATTAATAATTTTAATACCCAGTACATTGAGTAAGTGGCAGCTCTTAATATTAATATTAATACTAACTCAGCAAGGATTTTCTACCCATGCATCAGTCATACTCCCAAAACTCCATTAAGCACCGGGCAATTGGAGGTAAATACAACACACCCTGGAGAAGTCTACAATCCAGTGTCGGCAGCAGGAACTCAGCACAACACATTCAGGGTGCTATTTTCTTTTTATAGTTTTAATATTTTATTTATTTATTTGAGAGAGAATGAGAGAAAGAGGGAGGAGAGAGAGAAAGGGAGAGAGAGAGAGAGAGAGAGAGAGAGAAAGAGAGAGAGAGAGAGAAGGAATGGGTATGGCAGGGCCTCCAGCCACTTCAAATGAACTTCAGACTCATGTGACACCTTGTGCATTGGGCTTTACTCGGACACAGGGGAATCAAACTTGGCTCCTTCTGCTTTGCAAATGGCTTAACTGCTAAGCCATCTCTCCAGCCCCTGGGTGCTATTTTCAATGGATGTGTCAGGAATGATAGAAAGGAGGGTGACTGGCAGAGGAGGAGGACTATGGAGCCTTGGATCTAACAGGCTTGTGGTTCTTCGGGAGGCAACCCCAGTAGTCAACAGCAGCCCTGAATAACTGGGTCAGGTTAGTATTTCCCAAGCACCAAACTGCTTCCCAGCTGAGCCTCTGCCAGGCAACAGCAGCACCCAGGGGTCGTGGATTCACACTATCAGCATCCCAAGGCATCACACTCAGGGTTGGAAAGTTACAGACTGACACAGCTCTGGAGGCTGGTTTGACTTTTTTTTTTAATGTTTCATTTCTTTCCTTTTAGGATCTGTGCCCTAGTTGTTCTGGGAAACTTGTGACCTCTCTGTGTTTTTAATTAGAAGATGTCATTTTTCCATGGCAACCTATCTTGATGTCCCAAATAGAGAAACTGTATAATCAGTTTCCCTCTGAAGGGCCAGCGGTTGGAATAGCAGGCTGCCCAGGGAACCCTGGTGGGCTGTCCTGGTGGTCCCAACTCTGGAGAAGGCTCCACGCTGAGGCACCAGGTACATCGGATCCATAGAATCCAGACCTTCTTGGTTATGTGGAAGATTTTGCCTTTCTGACTGGCATAGGAACAAAGCCATGTCAGCCAGGAACTCGGCTGTCCCCAGAGCCAATGGCCCATAGGTAATAACTTACAGAAGCCAGAAAAACATTGATGGGAAACAGTTGAAATCAGCCCAGACTCCACAGTGACTGGATTTCACCCTTACCTCCTAAAGGGAATGAGTGTCTTCAGGAAATGATGAAGGAAATAAAGAAATTATGTCCCAACCTTCCCAAGTCAGAGCTGAGGAAACAGTAGTTAAATCATTTGGCAAAAAGGTGATTGGTTTCAGAAAGAATGCCCTGGATTTTGTAATTCTGGTTTTTCTTTCTTTTATTTATTTTTTAATGGCATCATTTCCATTCAGTAAGATGAACATGCTGATAAAGGCAAGTCACCCTGACCACAGGGATCATAATTATATGCTGAGCCCTTCCTCTACACTTAAACGTGAGAAATCCCAAAGTGACCCATTCCTGTAGGGTACATTTATTGAAAACCCATAAAGGGCTAAGTAACTCTTCTTACATGTTGCAAGATGCTCGTTATTTGCCAAGCAAGAACTGTTTGGGTGCTTTATGTGTATTAATTAAGCACTTATAATGACAATAGCCATAGTTTTCCTTCATACTATGTGCCAAGCCCAGTGGTTTCAGAATTGTCTCATTTCATATTCAATATTGTTATCCTGACTTTTCAGATTAGCAAAACTGAAGCTTAGAAAGGTTGGGGAACTTATCCCAAGGAAAGTGTTGGCTCCACATTCTGTCTGCGCTTGGAAGCTGTGTGTAATTCTACTTTGTCCCTCTCTGCAGGAGCTTCTAGAGTCCTGGCATTGTCCTTGACATGCTGCATTCCTTCCCCTCTCAGGCACTACCTTTGCTTGTGGGGCACGTCTCTGAGATGTCGCTTGCCAGGCTTCTTCCCATCACTCAGGTGTCAGTTCAAAATGCTTGTGGAGACACTGTCCCTCCCCTGACACGCCATCCCCTTCCTCAGCTTGGTTCCTTCAGAGTGCTTTTCACTTCCAGAAATTATCCATTTCTTAACCCCTCCCTTAAGTAGGACAGAAGGGCATGGCACGGTAGATGTCATCCTCCTCACCTCTACAAAGAATGGGGCCAAGCACAGAACTAGCCTTGTAGAGTGAGTACAGCATCACTACCTGTATTGAGGGTCTTTTAAACATATATCTACATATTTAGAATTTTTCACACTGTCTATTAGTTACTTTTTCATTACTGCAACCAAATACCTTTAAAAGTAACTTAAGGGGCTGGAGAAATGTTTGGGAAGTTAAAGGCACTTGCTTACAAAGTCTGTCAGCCTCGGTCGATTCCCCAGTACCCACCTAAAGCCAGATGCACAAAGTGGTACATGTGTTTGGGGTTCATCACTGTGGCTCATTTATATATGGCAAGAGGCCCTGGCCCAACTATCCTTTCTCTCTCTCTCTCCCCCCCAACTAACTAACTAAATAAATAAATAAATAAACAAACAAACTAACTAATAAATGAAAAGCAAGATTAGGAAAGAAGGGTTTGTTTCAGCTCTTAGGTGGAGGTGGAACCCATCATAGCAGCAAGAGCAGCAGTAGGAGCTGGAGGCAGCTGGTCACATTCAGCACAGAGAGGAGGCAGAGAGCAATGGATGTTGCTGCTCAATTCAGTTTTCTCTTTTCTACACACTTGAAGACCCCAGGCCATAGATTGGTGCCACCATAGTCTTCTGCCTCAATGAACTTAACCAACACAAGCCCTCACAGTCAAGCCCAGAGGCTAACTTAATCTAATGAATTCCTCACAGGTGTGTCCAGAAGCTATGTTACCCTAGATAATCTCAGAGAGTCCTACCAAGAGGCTTAGTTCCTGAGTGATTCCAGGGCCTGTCAAATTGATGATCAATAAACAACCATCACAACTCTACCCCTTGTAAACTTGACTTCAAACATATCACTTGTAAGGCATAGCCTTCCCCTACTTGTCCCTGTCGGTTCATGGCCATCTTAGATGATATGAGAGGGAACCCTGAATTGCAATAGAGACTCAAGGATGTCAGAGATGCCAGAACCATAGGACGTCTGCCAAGGAAAGCTATGGACTGACTGGAGTCAGCCTGAGAGACAGGCAGCATGGAGGGTAGGGGCTCCCCAAGCCCTCTGCTTCCATCGTGAGTCCCGCATTCTGGACACAGAACCGCACAATTTAGAGTTTGCCCTGCTGAGTTTGGGTCTTGCTTTGATCTAATCATTCACTGCTACACTGTTACTTTCCTTTTGGATTGGGAATATTTGCTCCATGCCGATACATGCTGGATGTATGTCATTAGATTTTTTGATGTCATAGGAGTACACAGCTAAGAGTTTGCCTGAGTCTCAAAGGAGACTCAGCAGTTAACCAGACAATGCACCTCTTGGGAGGAAGACACTATTTTTACCTAGGTTTTAGAGAGAAGAGGAAGTGACGTTGGTGTCATCAGGAAGCCGAGAACTCCTCAAGAATGCATTTATACTCTCAAAATGAAAAGTATGGATTTATTCTAATTGAAGGTAACCAGATGGCACACAGCATGGGGAGTCTCTAATTCTCCAGGGGCCTCCATTTCCTCCTCATTCAAAGAAACAAGGTGAAACATCACAATTCAGCAGAGTCATCATATAGAAATACAACCTGGCCCAGTTGACAGAGGCAGGCACTGACCTGTGGAACACGCAGATTTGAATTCTGACTTTGCCCCTTACCAATTTTCTGAGCATGGGTAGTCTTTTGACATCTGTGAACCTCAGTGTCTACATCTGTGAAATGAGAAGCCTGTCCTGCAGAGATGCTCTAAGGCCTAGAAGAAGCAGCTGACACCTGTGACCAGCGTCAAGCTAGCTCACAACATCACAAATAGGTCTTTTCCTCCTCCATCTCTCTGTTGAAACTCATCCAGTGTTTACCTTCTCACAGAGCCTGTGACTTCTGAATGTTTCAACTCCATGTTCTCAAATTAATCCAGATGTGGCTCAGAGTTTGGCCTCCTTAGAGAAAGGATGTCTGGAGAGTGAGAAAAACAAAACAACACAAAACAGACCAGAAAGAAGTGATCACAGAATAAAATAGAAACTTCTTTGACAGGGAAAAGCGTGTGGGAGGGGAGATTATGGCAAGAGTCTCAGAGGAGACAAAAGACAGCGTCAGTCAACAAGTCACCAAGAACGCGGTGCACCTGGGAAGCAAAGCCTTCAGCCTAGCTGTCCACACTGCCTGCAGGACTCTTCCTCAGGTGGATACTTTGGAGTGGACACAGGGCAGGGGTGGGCCATGATGGCCCAGAACTGCATGGAGGGAAAGTCCTGTCTAGAGAGAGACTCGAAGCGGGTCAGGGGTCTGAGAGCACCACCCCCACCCTCACACACAGGACACCTCAGTCTTCTCCATTCCAGAAGGCCTTCCTGGCTCAGGAAAGTAAAGTGAAAAATGTCACATGACAGGTTGATGGACTAATTGATTTTAATGGGTAACTAAAAAAAATTGCACCTGGACTGACTGAGCATGTATAGTTTTTTTTTTCCTGTCATTATTCCCTAAAGAATGTAGAATCTCAACTATTCACATAGCATTTACATTGTTGCAGATTATTATATAAAACATTGTGTTATTTTACACAATGTAGCTAAATCATTGGATTAAAGGATCTACGTGAAGTCCTGGAACCCATCTCCTGTGAATACTGAGGAGCAGCTATAGTTACATGTGTAGACTTTGGGGTTAGACCAACTGGGTTTTGGTTCTACGAATGTGGGGAACCCCTCTACTCTCTGACCCCGCTTTTCCTGCCTGTGGAACGATGCTAGTTGAAGTACCTGCTTCATGAGGCTACGGTGAGGAAGTCAAAATAATATGCAAAGTACTCCTATGACACAAGTGTCCACCAAAGGCTGCTATTTTTGCTGTCATTAAGGTCATGAGGCTCCTCCTCGCTGCCGCCTTGCTCAGTCATCCAAGAGCACATCTTACTTCAGCACCATTGCATACCTGGAAAGCCTACTTAACAATCAATCAGTCCAATAACAATGTATGTGACTAAAAGAGACGCTTATTAGCTAACTGGATGAAATGCACTAATGAAACTGTATGGCAAAACCCGGTGTAAAAAGTTTTTATGAAACTCATCTTGTTGTGTTAGTGATTGGGCGGGGCACTGGGCTTCTGTATTTGTCAGAGTTCTCTAGAGGAAGAGAACCTATACACACACACACACACACACACACACACACACACACACGCACACAAAGGGGGGCTCATTATTGGATTGGTTTACACAGTTAGAGGCGGAGTATTCCAGTGACAGCCGTCTGCACACTGGAGAAGCAGAGACTGGTAGCTTCTCAGTCCAAGAAGCTGGGGGATGGATGACACAGCCCCAAGGCTGACAGCCTGGACACTCCCCAGAGAGTCGCTGGTGTGAGGGCATGGAGAAGGTTGAAGAAGCTGGAGGCTGATCTTCTTTCCTGGGTGATAATGGCAATGATAGGTGCACTCACTCAAGAGCGGAGTCTGCTCAGACTGGCTGGCTTCTGCCTTCCTCCAACCTTGTTGCATTCAGACCTGAGGCTATTGGACAGTGCTGACCATGATCAGGACAGACCTCTCACCTCAGCTGCTGGCCTCATGTTAATCCTCTACGGAATCATCCTCGCATACAGCTGGAGATGCGCTTCACTAATCCCCAAGCATCTCTCAACCCAGTTAAGTTGACAATAAGGACAACCATTGCAGCTTGCCAGGGTGTCAAGGTCCCTGTCATCAGGAGAGGAGAGGAGAGCAGGGGAAGCTGACACAGAGGCCAAGAACTGGAAAAGCTTAGAACGTCTCCACTAGTAAATTAGGACACGTTCGCAGGCACAGAAAGAGAACAAGGGGAGGCATTCAGTCAGTACTGGGAGGAGGAAGAGGAGAGGATTGAACAGTCAATGGAGCTTTAAGGCTGGAAAAGGGAAAGCAAGCCTGAGAAGAGGAAATGGAAGTTTACAGTGTGTGTGTGTGTGTGTGTGTGTGTGTGTGTCTGTCTGTCTGTCTGTCTGTCTGTTTTTTTATATTTTATTTATTCATTTTCAAGCAGAGAGATAGAGATAGATAGATAGATAGATAGATAGATAGATAGATAGATAGATAGATAGATAGAGAGACAGAGAGAGAGAGAGAGAGAGAGAGAGAGAGAGAGAGAGAGAGTGAGTGCACCAGGGCTACCACCTTGTGGGTCTGGCTTATGTGGGTCCTGGGAAATTGAATCCGGGGCCTTAGGCACTGGAGGCAAGTGCCTTAACCGCTGAGCCATCTCTCCAGCCCTGTCTGTCTTAATAGTGTGGTTTTGCTGGCTAGAGGGAAGGTCTTGAGTCACATCATAAAGGGCTTTAGATTTCACACACACATAACGACAAAGTGAAGCGATGGAGTATTGGGCTCAGGTTTGAGCTTTGGCAGGATTCCTCTGGAGACCGTATGAGAGGCAGACTGGAGAGAGAAAGAGAGAGAGAGAGAAAGAGAGAGAGAGAGAAGAGAGAGGAAGAGTGAAGAAAAGGCCAGAAGACTCAAATCAATACACCTTGGTGACTGCTGGGTAGGGACAGTGCAGGCTGATTCTTCCTGGAGAAACTCAGCAGTCCGCGAGTATGACAGACACTGAGTGCCTGGGGTCCCCTACCCCCAAAATGAGTATTTTAAGGTCATAATTCTCAAGTGGGGTCCTTGGGATGTGCTAAGGTTATGAGGGCAGAACCTTCATTCATGGAATTAATTGCCTGTAGAAGAGATTGCAGAGAGCTAGCCAGGCCATCGAATCATGTGAGGACAGTGAGAAGGTTTCCATCTCTGAAGGAAAGTAGCCCTCACCCAACTTGCCAGTCTCCAGAGCTGTGAGAAATAAATTCCATTGTTTATAATCCACTTAGATTGCTGGACTTTCTTGTAGGTAACAGCCATCCTCCATGGACTCCTCCCTCCTAAGAACCCTACTCTATTCTACCACAGGCTGGTGTTCCTTGATGGGTGTAAATGTCCTAAATGAGTTGTTCTAGTCAAGTTGTGTGCTGATGAGTCATCCATCAAGGCTAATGAGATAGAAGGAGGAATTTTCCTTCATAAATGAAGACACAAACTACTTTGGCGAATAGGCTTTCACTATTTTCCTCTTTTTTCCATTCTGGAAGGTGGGACTAACCCTCACATCCAACATCAACCTTACAGTAGACAAACCTGATACACTAAGGATGGTGGAGCAGAAAGCGGCAGCCTAATCCCGAGGGCTTCTTTGAGCATCTGAATAAATGTGAATATCTACTATCCTCATAACTTCCTAAGCAAGACAAAAATGCTCTATAAGTTTCACATAGGACACATTAGGGTAACATACTCTAGAAGCTGTAGAACAGACCCAATAGACACCTAGTTTCTGTTCTTGAGAGTCAGGGTTGGAGATTGCAGACCAGTGGAGAGGAGCATGCATGCTCTCTCTCTCTCTCTCTCTCTCTTTCCATACATTATATGTATATATATATATGTGTATATATATAGATAGATAATAAATAGATGATATATATGCATTTGGAGTCACTCTAGGCCAGGAATCGCATAGTTCCAAAGGGTAAAGAGGATGGAGGTGTTCTTTTCAGAGGGTTTATGGGCCAACATCACTTCCGCTCCTACTCCATTGGACAGAACTGGCCACATGTTACAGCAGGAGAAGCTAGGACATAGGTGACCAGCTTCTATGGAAAGGTGGATCTGGGTGGACAGCTGGCACGCATGGCAGACGAAGTGTTAGTGTTCTTGTGACTTGCAACTAAAAGACCAGTTCACTAACCCAATGGACCTAGAAATCTGGTGACAAATTTTAGTGGATTACACAGGATTTTACTTTGACTATAGCGTCTGGTTTTTTCAAAGGCATCATATTTGATCAGGAGTGGATAAGCCGAGAGTGGATGGCATTGCCTAGCTGATGCTGAGTGAGGAGAGACACAGAGAGAGCTTTTAACTCGCTCACTGACCTGTCCCATCCAGAAAGCTCCTTCTTATGATTTGTAAGAAGATAGTCCACAGCCAAGAGGGACTGCCTCTGGAATGAGGAGGCTCATGACTCAGATTAAGAACAAGTCTACAGACTATAGTCACACAAATAATTTTGGTGAGGAAAGGACCTTCTGGATGCAAAATAGCTACAGGGCTGTCTTTGCCGGGTCCCTCTCTATAAGACACTAGCTTTGACAAACAGCTGAGAAAAGTCTTGAGCAAAATGTGAGCAACTTCCTTTCCTGGCAAAGAAATTTCATGTGGACACCTAGCAACCCAGATCCTGAAATAACCTAATGTGGGAAATACTCCAAGTGCGGTCTGTTCCTTCCTCTTCCTTATCCACACTTGTGAGATTCAGATTTGGAAGCTCTGACTCTTCCATCTCTTAACAATAAAGCCACACTAAAGACAATTAGAATTTCCTGCTTCCTGAAATTTACCCCAGGATGTGAGTTTTCTTGAACTGTTACCAAATTTAGACTGTGGTCTCTCCTGATAACTCGAACCTTTCTAGGGAGCATGTACTGATGACCTTGAGTGTGTGCATTGATACAACCTGTAGGTCTCAGGGCTATGTGGCATAAATAGTCATGGGCAGACTGACCACATCTCAAACCTCCCAATCACAATGGATGAGCAACAAGAGAGCAGTGGTGGCTTGTCGGAAAGTGTGGAATATAGGCAGCAGTTACTGGATAAGGCCTTATGTGTAATCCTTGTCCATTCTGCAGGGGTGGGGCTTTATTGTTGGCACGCAGTGGTAACCCTGTGTCCCTGCTTTACTCTGTAACATGAGTAAAGCATTGAGGGAGTTCTCACTTTCCGCCACTATCCTGCTGTGTGTTTTACCAAGAGCATCTCGTTGAATCCTCATAAAAACTTTTATCAAGTAAGTAGTAGGATTATCATTTTATAGGTAATGAAACTGAGGTTAAGTAGCTACTCACATAGCAGACTTCAAAAACGATCCAGGCAAGGGCTGGAGAGATGGCTCAGCAGTTAAGGCACTTGCCTCCAGTGCCTAAGGCCCCAGGTTCAATTCCCCAGGACCCACATATGTCAGACCCACAAGGTGGCCCTGGTGCTCTCTCCTCTCTCTCTCTTTCTCTCTCTCTTGCTCTCGCTCTTTCTATATTTCTCTGCTTGAAAATGAATAAATAAAATACTTTTTAAAAATGATCCAGGCAAGATCCAAGCCCAGAAGTCTGACTCTAAGCCAATACTACTAACCCCATGAGCTGGTTCCCTTCTCATTAAGCCTTGCTATAAGAATAACATTCCAAGTTAGGCACCAAAGTTAAACATCTATGCACACTTAGTGCTCCAAATATGTCTGTATCATATCATATATCAGTCCTTTTTTGTGTCTGTATATGGGCATGCTTGCTCATATGTATGCATGTGTGTGCAAGTGGGCTCAAGTGTGTTGGTGGGGAGGGGGGACAGAGTCCACGCGGCATGTTTTTCTCTGTTGCTCTCTATCTGCTCTTGAATCAAAGTTTGTGCTGAACCCATAGCTCATGGATTCTGATAGACGAACTAGCAAGCAAATCCTAAAGAACCCCTCTCTCTGCCCTCCCAGGCCTGGAATTGTAGGTGCATGCCACGGTGTATGGGGATACTGGAGACCAAAATTCAGCTCCTTGTGTTCAGAAAGCACTTGATTCACAGAGCCATGTCCCTAGCCCCATCATTCCTTCTTAACAGATAGTCTGAATGGCACATTGTGTGAATATGAGAAAGATGGATCCTTTATTAGGAAATGCAGGGTCTTGTGACATGGTAATAAAAAATCTTAGTGAACTATCAGGCAGTTTTGACTCAGAGAAATCAAAGTTTCCAGCATTCAATCTTTCAGAATGCTAAGTTGTAGGATTTTACAGAAATATTGATAGGAGACCCTTGGATAACATCATTCAGTTGAATTGATTAGTGTCTATCATAGCATTTTTTTCCTTAACAAAGCTTATTCTTCTAATATAAGAATAATATAAAATTTGGAAAGTGGAATAAAATAATATTAATTAAAAGACTATATAATTTTACTGTCCAAAGACAACCCATTGATATTTTTGTATTCTCACTGAGATGCTATTCATTTTTTTATTTGTTTGCTTTGTTGATAGCATGAGAGACCTTCAAATTCCCATGTACCTGAGTCATCAGATTTCTAAATTTGGTCCTGTTGGCTGGGGACACAGAGAGGGGCTGTGATTGGCTGTTTCCTAACACAGATTCCCAAGGGTGCAATAAGATAGATCCTGGCAGGGCAGTGGCCAGAGAGGCCTCTCTGGACAGGGTGACAGAGGCCCTGATATCTCAGGGAAAAATGTTCAGCTTGAGCCACTATTCTGCACAAGGGTCGACCCAGTGCAGAAGGAAGTTTTCCTGGGCTCAGTTCCCACTCTCGTGGTCACAACCGGTGACACAGCAGGAAGCGGGGCCTCCCCAGAGCCCAGGTCTCTCACAGGAAAGTGCAGGCAGAGAGGCTTCCACATGGGTCTGTAGTCCACACACATGGTTTAGAAGCAGCATCTCCCCTGCTCCAGTTTTTGTTCACAGCCTGGGGTGGGGCACTTCTTCAAGGCAGTCCTGATGAACTGGTGTTGCCTGCTATGGCAACGTGCCTTACTGGAGATATTTCCAGGTGTCAGACATGATGCCTGCTTTCTGATGTTACTAATCAATAATGGACAGGCGAGATGTAATTCTCCGTTGATAAGACACAAATATTCCAAAACCTTGGGCATCATCTTCCTTTGACCATAGGTTTTCCCCAAGACCATTTGTGAAACAATGTCTAATAATAGACTAGAACTTTATTTTGCTGAGTTCTCCTTATAAAAATTTTTCTGCTAGAATATTTTAGATATATACAAGATTGTTCTAAAATTTACAATGAAACTCAAAGAAACTAGAATAATGAAAATCCTTTTTAAAAAAAGAGTGAAGCGTGAGAAATCCATCTATCCAGTTTCATAGCTTACTCTATGCTGATCAAGACATTGTGATGTTGGGGGGTAATTAGACACATAGATTAGTGAGAAAAATGGACTCCACAAATATGACCACTTGATTTTTTAAAATGCTTCAATTTAATAAGTAGAAACTGTGTATGAACACTCATGTGTTGGGAACACCATTTCCCTCTTCCCTGCCCCCATTCTACTGAGGGTCCCCCTGAGTGGGTTTGCTGGTATGCTCCACAGGGTTGAGGGCTATGAGTTGTGTGAGCAGCAGTCAGTCATTGGGTGGGGGGCAATGCCTCTGGGTATCCCCCCCCCATGGCTTTTACAGTCTTTCTGCCCCTTCTGCAAAATTCCAGAGCCACGGTGGGTGAGTTTAAGTCTACTACAGTGTTGAGCTCTTAGCAACTTCTGGAATTCTGCTTTGGAACGTTTTGAGTGTCCTCAGTGTCTGTCTCCATCACCCTGGTGCAGGTTGTCAGGCTCACTGTGGAAGCAGCACTCTTGCTCATCTCTCCACTTCCTCTCTGGTTTCACCTGGGTCCTAGCTGATGTACTATGGTGGTTCATCTCCTGCCAGGGAGTCAGCTCTTATTTCTGGTATCGTTGGTAGAATTAGGTTGTCCTTGGTTCTTGCTGCCTTCTGAAAGATAAAAATAGGCTCTCCAGTGAAGAGTGAGATCAGTATATGTTAAATGGAACAAGTATTGTTAGTTTGGTGAGACGATAATGGGTGTAGCCTTTCTTTAGGTGTATGGTTAGTAGAAGCTTCCCCTTGGAGTCCAGATTCTTGGTCTCCATATGTGTTAGGCGTGGTTACCAATTCCAGTTATGGGTTCCTTGCCACTGAGCAGATCTCTTAGCCAATCAGATAGACCTTGATTGCCAACCTAGGTTGAGCGCCATTATTGCACAGGTGTGTTCATCTTGTCATGCTGGTTTCTGTTGTACAGCAGTGTCCTCTGCTTTCTCCCAACATTGTTGGCCAATTTCCCCTAGTAGCTCATATAGTGCTTTCCAGCACTATATGGACCAACCATCTGGGAACTGGCTTCCTTTCATGTTCCAATTGGGTCTCTCAATGTTGTGTGTCAGCAGCCTGTGGTGTCTTCAGCAAAAGGGTCTTATCTTTTACCTCAGGCAGGTAATCAAGGGCTTTAACAGAAGCCTGATTTGTTTGGGGGACATGGTAAGTCTCTCCAATCACCAACTCAATGTGGGTAGTAACTGATTTCCGGTACCATTAGAGAATACTTTGAAAAGTCACATTCTAAAAAGCTGGAAAATCTAGAAGAAATAGACAAATTTCTAAAAACATATAGCCTCCCAAAATTTAAAGTGGATGACATCAGTAACTTAAACAGACTCACTACAAGCAATGAAATTTAAGCTATAACTAAGTGTCCCCTCAGTTCTAAATGGTAAGACCCTATTGCTGAAGGCACCACATGCTGTACTTAGAGAGATTATGCTGGAACTGAGACGGAATTCCCTACCGACTAGCTGTCACACTGCTTGCAAAGCGCTCTGTGAGCTGCTGGGGATAATGGTTACCAATAGCATGAACAATCAGTGGATCTCACAATTTACCAAGTCCACCAGCCAGGCAAGATGTACACACTGGTGGCATAGGGCACTCACACTATGGGGATAATCAATGGTTCTCTGATTGGATAGGAGGCACACTCATTGGGAGGAATCCATACCTGTTACTGAGAACCAAGTCAAAAGCCTATGGCTCTGAGGCTCATAAACTCTAGAGGGAAGCTGCCACTGTTCTTTGGCTAAAAGGAGAGGTTATGCTATCAAAAGTCTTCTAAATGTCTATGTTCATCCCCTTTGATTCACACTGCTCTCATTCGTGGTTAGAGAATCTGCTTTTTACAGATGGTGGTGAATACCAGAGAGACCCAAGATCCAACAGTACAATAAGGAAAGAAAGATGAGATGAGTCATCTATATCATACCTGAAAGGGCCTAGGAAACATTACAGGGGAAGCAGTGAAATAAATATAAGTGCTTCTCTCACTGCTATCCTGACAACCTCCTCAGGAGATGGCGGTAGACACTGAGGAGACTCAAAACTCATCAAAGCAGAAACTCAGAGACTGCTGCTGAGAGCTCAGCACTAAAAGAGACTTCCATTATGACCTCCTTGGCTCAGGGAACATTGTGGAAGAGACGGTAGAAAACAATGTAAGAGTCACAGGCTGGGAAGGAGTATTCTGAAACAGTGTCACGAGCATGGGCACACACACACACACACACACACACACACACACACACACATACACACACACACCACACTAACTGGTGCATTTATGATCTCACAGTGAACACAGATAACCCTACTGAGGCCCGCAGAGCAATGAGAGCATGGAGAGGCAATAACAGTATATAACAGTATAACTAGAAGGGAATATGACCATTAGGCAATATGACAACTATATAATAAAGTAAAAATAAAATAAAAAGTCTATCCACAAAGAAAACCCCAGAACCAAATGAATTTGCAATGATATTCTATCACACTTATAAAGACAACCTGATACCAACTCTTCTCAAGGTGTCCCACAATATGGAAAAGGAAGAAGCATTTCCAAATTCATTCTATGCAACCAGAACTACTGTGGTAGCTAAATCAGATAATTAAAAAAGAAAACTATAGACCAATTTTCTTGCTGAACACACATGCAAAATTTCTCAATGAGATTCTTGCAAACCTAATCCCAGACCATATTAAGGAAATTATCCATTATGACCAAGTGGGATTCACATCAGGGATGTAAATCAATCAATGTAACACACCACATAAATAAACTTCTGGATAGAAATCACAAGATAGCCTTTGAATAGACAACACTGGAGCAACTGGTCATCCATGGCAAAATTACAAACTTTGACAAAGATTTATAATTTATACAAAAATGAACTCAAAGTTGGTGAGGAACTTAAATGTAAAATATAAAACTTTGAAACATTTAGAGAGAAAATCCTTGTGATCTGAGCCTCTGCTAGGTCCTTAGAACTGACAACAAAATCATCAGCCACTGCAGAAAAAACTGAGGAAAGTATTTCATCAAACTTAAAAACTTTTGATTATAAAATATTCTGTTAAGAGAGTTAGAGATTAGATATTTAGAAATAGCCTGGGAGGAAAAAGTCACACACCACATATCCAACAAAAGACTAAAGCATACAAAGATCTTTCAATACTCAATAGAAGAACAAAAAAATAAACAATCAGATTAGAGAAAGGGAAAGACATGTGAAGATACACTTCACTGAAGAGGAAACTCAGATGACGAATAGGCACATTAAGTATTATTCAACACCATTAGTCATTAGGCAAATGCACATTAAAACCACCATGAAATATCATCACACACCTAGCAGAATGACTCAAAGGAATAAATATTGCCAACATCAAATGATGGCAAAGATATGGTGGAAAGTGGATCTCAATCACTGCTGATGAATATGTAAAATGTGTCAGTCCCTCTGGAGAAGCCCGCGGTGTCTTTACAAATGGTACATGTAGCTGGCATGGAATACATAGATATACCATGCAGTTCAGCACTTACATTCTGAGTATTTACCACAAAACAAGAAACAAACTTACACAAGCTCTGTACAGCTTCTGAAGCTTTGTTCATAATGATAAAAAAAACCCACCTGAAAACAACTCAGGTATCTTTCAACTGCTGAAAGGTGAAGCACACTGCTGCATTCATGGACTATTACTGAGCAACAAGGAGGAATGAGTTATTAAGAAGACAGACTGATGGCTCCCCAGAGGACTTTGCTGGGACAGAATGCCAAAGGTAAAGGCTCTGTGCTATGCGACTTAAAGATACTCCTGAAAAGACAAAACCACAGTAATGGAGAATAGAGCAGTGATTGGTTCCAGGAACTAAGAAGGGGCAGAGATTGGGAGGCATGAGTGTCATCACAAAAGGATAACTTGGGGAATCTCTGTGGTGATGAAAATGTTCTGTGTATTGACCATGTTAATGTCATGTGTGTTCCAGGTGATATTGTATTGCGGGGGGTGGGACTGAACAATGGGCTTGGTCTGTATTACTTCTTATCACTGCATACTAAACTAAAATTATCTCAAAATTGGTTCCTCTTTGTTTTTCAAAATTTTCTTTGTATAGGTATGTATGTGGGGTGCATTGAAGTGTGTGTGTGCAGGTGCATGTGTATGTGTATACATGTGTGTGTGTGTAGAGGCCAGGAGACAGGGTCTCTATGTGCACCCAGAGTGTGCCAATTTTACTAGTCTAGCTTGCCAGCTTGCCCTGGGGATCCCCTGAATCTACCTCCAGAGAGCTGGTATTACATCAAAAGTCATCAAGGCACCTGCCACACCAGTCTGGTGTTTATATGGGTGTTGAACTCGGGTTCTCATGTTTGTACAACAAGCTCTTTATCCACTAAGCCATCTCCTCAGCCCCACAAAATGAAAAGTTATTTATGAAAAATCTTGGACCTCAACACTTGGGAGGCAGAGGCAGGCGATGGAGTTTGTGGCCTGACTGGGTGTTGCAGTTATCTTTATGTTGGTGAGACAACATTCCACCAGAAGCAGTTTATGGGAGGAAAGGGTTTATTTCAGGCTTACAGAGTCCAGAGGAAACACTATCATGGTGCAACAAAACGGATCACTCCAAGATACATCCATAGCAGAGAAAAAAAACTGCCCACCCCAGCAAGCACAAACAGACAGAGCTCAAACTGCCTGTGTGCACACCCTGTAGGACTGGACTCAAGACCCACCCCCAGCAGCACACCTCCTCCATTAGGGTCTTGCCTGCTGAAGACTAAGTAGGAAGCTTAATAAAAAAAATACTTGAGTCTATAGGGCACATCCATTACATTCAAACCACCACACTGAGCTACATAGTGAGACTCTATGGTAATACCTCACCCTGCAAAAGTAGCAGAATCTAAGAACTTGAACAGCTCCATCTGGAAGGTACCTGAAAGAAAAGTGCTTTTAGTTTTTAATCATTCTCTTCCAATCCACATCCAGTGACTCTTCTCCACTGTGACTCAATCATGCTACACCTGCATTGCACTCATTTGCTTATGGTCTTGGGGGAGGGGTCTGGTGCACAATAGACACTCAACAAATATGTATTGTATGACCAAGTCAATAAATGTCTACATGGCAGCATCAGAGGGCAGAGTTTTGTTGAGAGTGGCTTGTGGGCTGATTTGTATAACACAGCCAAGGAGACATATAAGAGAATAAAAGTGCTGTTATACTACTTAGATATTAAAAGTGCTTATCAAGGAATCACAAACACAGACCTGTTAAGCTGAGCTGATTGCATTGGTAAACCACGTAGTAGACAGAGTCTCTCTCGTGTTTTATTCCCTTTAATTCTCTCCACTTTCCTTCTTACGCATTCCCACATTACTTTCAGGCCCTGTATGCAAATAAGGTTTCCAGTTTTAGAGCTTTCATCCGAATACCCAGAATCCCCCACTAACATGCTTAAACTGGACAACGCCCTAAATTGCATTATTCTTATCGCTCTTATTTGACGTTGAACTGTCCAGATCCATTTCTTCAGATCTTTATTTTCAAAAGAGCAAGTTAGAATTGTACAAGTATTATGCTGACAAATTTTATAAGAAAATTTATTTCTGTGTTGTATATAATAGTAAGGCAATTTTCTAAGCACTGCTAAACCATTTCAAGATTTTCCTCCCCTTATTTTTTGGTGGCTTCTTCCTTCTGTCAAGTTTGCAGATATAAATTTCATCCGACAGATATGATTTTTCCATTACTTGTTTCCCCCCTGGAACAAATTTTCCTCTACAGTTTTTAGCCAACATCATTTTTTCACTGCAGACGTAGTAAAGGCTTCATCAATGTTAGCTGTTATTATTCATTCTTTGAAATAGTCTCATTTATCAATTTGTTTTGAAATGCCATTACATATCATAAAATGTTACGGTGTATGATATTTTTATTTTCACAAGGTTTTGTAACTGTCACTATTATCTAATTTCAGAAACACCCCCACCAATTCCACA